>OZ002740.1:55625607-55850454 GCA_963924295.1 Dioctria rufipes
ATTATATGGACTCCCAAAGATCCATAAACAAAACTGTCCCATTAGACCAATTGTGTCTTCAATTAATAGCCCAGCATACCAGTTATCGAAATATCTTGCAGACATCTTAAAGAATTTAACATCACAGTCAGAGTACAATGTTGCGGATTCCATAGTTTTCAAAGAAATTATTTCTAAGACTCAAATTGAGCCTAACGAATCTATGGTATCGTTCGACGTTGTATCTTTGTTTACCAACATTCCAACGAGACTGTGTTTGGAAATAATAAAAGAAAAATGGAATAACGTTGAGCCATTTACTAATTTAACAAAGAAAAAGTTCCTTGAAATGTTGGAATTTTGCATTATAGAAGCTAATTATTTCGTGTTCAATAAAGATGTTTATAAACAATTCTCTGGTTTACCCATGGGAAGCCCACTTTCACCGATATTAGCAGATGTTGTTATGGAGGAACTACTCAATAACACTGTAAGCAAAGTTGAAAGAAAACCCAGATTATTAAAGAAATATGTGGACGATCTATTTTCAATTATACCACACGACAACATTAACAATTTTCTCAATGAATTAAACAATTTTCACCCCAAACTACAGTTCACAGTAGAAATGGAAGTAAATGGTTGCTTACCTTTCCTGGACGTCAAAATTATAAGAAAAAACAAAGAGCTCATCACAGATTGGTATCAAAAACCCACATCATCGGGTAGGTTATTACATTTTAAATCCAATCATCCATATTACCAAAAACTTAACACTGCTAGAAATTTCATAGGTAGAGTATTAAACATAAGTCATCCAGAGTTCCACTACAAAAATATCCCTAGTATACATGCAATTCTTTCGCAAAATGGATTCCCAAAAAAGATAATTAATTCCCTGGTGTTCCAGCACATACATAAACTACGGCAATCAAACTCTAATTGCCAAACCAATTCCTCAAATAATATCCCTCCCAAAATTTACAGATCAGCAACCTATATCCCGGTCCTTTCAGAAAAACTTAATAGAATAGTTCAATCCAGTAATCCACATACAAGAATAGCGCTAAGATCCTTAAAATCAGTAAGAAACTGCTTTAGCAAAATAAAAGATAAAATTCCAAAGGAATTGGTTTCCAATGTGGTATATAAAATTCCCTGTGGGGACAGTACATGCAGCATGCCCTATGTTGGAACAACAGGGCAGTATCTTAAAAACAGAATAATGAACCACAAATCGGATATAAAGTCAAAAAACAAAGGGAAAACGGCTTTGTCAAACCACTGTTTATCCAATGATCATCAGCCAGATTATACTAATGTTAAAATTTTATGCACTGAGCATAACTACAGAAAACGCCTTACTCTTGAGGCCTTGCACATTCAAAGCACAAAAAATACAATGAACAGACGAACAGACACAGACAGCATACACACCATTTACTGCAGTCTCTTAGAGAATCCCATAAACTCTTAAATACATAGAAAAATTAAAAGGAAACTGGCCGTTATGAATCTCTTTCGATCAGATGTTTACCCACTAGTTGAATTTTAAAACTTGACTAGGGCAATTCACTAAGCCCCATTTTTCTTGTTAATTTATTATTAGTGTTATGTTTTGTGATTTATATTTATCTTTGTGTTAAAAACATTAATGTTTCAACAGATGTAAGCTAAAACAGCCCGTAAGTAAACAATAGACGCAGCATTTACATTATAATAGCAAAGTTAATATACATAGGTACTTGTATAGATTTATGACGGTGCTTCTGAGGACGGCAACGATATTTGCCGAAACGTTAGGCCAATAAAAGGACTACACATGATTAATTAGTTTTTTATTAATCGTTGACTGCTACACCCGAGAAACTAAAAAACATCAGTTTATGAATGGCAATGTCCGGATACAAAGAACTTATAGGCTCACGCGAGTCGAGTATAACTAAAAATCTCTAACATATTGATTAAGACTGCCGTTTAATTAAATCTTCGAGATAGGTGTCCACGTTAAACCTTGGGAGAATCTATGGTTGTTTCCAAAATAAGTGCGGTATTAGATTTGTTTGTTATTTCTCGAGTAAAAAATAAATTAATTTGTGGTGATGGTGTGTGTGTGTGCTGTGTTCCGCATTAAACTTCATATAATTATTTATTATTGAGTACTTCTAGCATTGTTTTGTTCGGGATTTAATATTAAAGCCAGTTGCCTTAGCTATGTGCCAAAAATTGTGATGATGTTAAGCCTCATTTAGGACATATCAAATTTTAAAGTGACCATTGCACACGAAAACGACCCCTTTAGACTACTTTTGTACCAGATTATTTCCGATTGGGATAAATCTTTTAGAAATTGTCAGTAATACGAAAAGAGCTTTGTCTCCTCATACCACGCTACCCACGCTAGGAGGGTAAGAAATTGCGCGATTTCATTTTCAAAAAATCATACCTCCAAAACGGAGCAACAAACTTTTCTGATTCAAATGCCAAATAAAACTAATTGATTCATATTTATTATAAAAACATACGGCAACAGCGAAAAATCTTTTCTTTGTGTCAATAATCGTACTAAAAAAAAAATTAGCAATTATTTGGGTGTTTTCGTCGTTACTGATTAATACGTTAATACCCGCTGAAAGCCTAATAGGCTAAAGAGAAAGAGGCAGTAGTAAAAGCAGTCGCCCTGAAGGCGGTAGGTTCCGCCTTCAAACACGGGACGATACGGTTGTTTTTCTCTTATATTTATTAATTTAAGTTAGAAATGTAAAAATAAAAAGATATCTAAAAATAGTTCTTTCATCTATGACCGATTCTAGAAATTGTGGGTTTGTTTTTACTTACTATTCCTGACCACACTTTACGATAATAGCTTCACTACAGACGTAATTTGGATTGCCTATCTAATTTTCAAATTCCGAGATGGCTAGGAATGGGGCAAGCTGGCGCTGTTACCGACTTACATTGTTTTGCAGATGCCTCGCAGGCCACTTACGCGGCTGTAATTTATGCTCGCGCAATTTTCGCTGTCGGATCAATCGTTGTGAAGCTAGTCACCGCTAAGATCAAAGTGACTCCTCTAGAACATGTGCATTTATGTGCATTTATCAATTAGTAATCATTTTCGGTGCACTTATGGCTGGACAGACACCACTGTAACTTTGGCCTGGATTCTGACTTTCGTCGCAGACCGAGTTGCACAAATTCAAAAGGTTCTGCCCCCAGAAATTTGGAGACATGTGAGCTCAGCAGACAACCCCGCAGACTGCGCATCCCGTGGTATACTTCCTGAGAAACTTAGATGTCATCCTTTATGGTGGACTGGACCGCCATGGTTTAGGGTACCAGAACAATCCTGGAAATTTCATCAGCATGCATTGTTCGACACAGAGTTTGATATATGCTCCAACACCCAGGCAGTACTACAAACCCAAATTACTGTGCAGCCATGGGATCTTCTCGACATGTACTCATCGGTCTCTAAGCTAAAACGCGTAACCGCAGTTATATTGTATTGTATTGTTGTACACAAAACACCCTGTATCTTAAAATCTACAGGGTACATGGTCACAGTTAGGAGCTCGTTGTATGCATATCTCCATGGCCTTTCGAACGACTGCTCAATCAGCCGCATAGCTCTCTTCCATAAAGAATTATGGTTGCCTAAACTCAAAATTTCGGATTTTCTTACCTTTTTTTTTTTTAATTTAACCTCTATTATTTTTGCAAAAAGGTCGTTAACATAACTTTTGTTTATAAAAACTGCAAACTGTAGACTCTCCTCTTTAAGTTGACCTTCCACACCCTATGTGTTCACACCAGCCTTTAAACAGTTATTAGCTCATAACCTATTCCGGTCACACCGAAATCAGACGATATTTTGTAAAATGACGTGCTAAGGGAACAAATTATCGTTGAGAATAGGTTTGAAAATAGGTTTGAGAATAAGTCTAGAGCTAATAACTCTTAAAGGGCTTGAGATAGCACATTGGGTCCTATTAAAGAGAAGGGTCTACAGTTTAAAGTTTTTATAAAAAAAAAAGTTATGTTAACGACCTTTTTGTAAAAATAATAGAGGTTAAATAAAAAAAAAGGTGAGAAAATCCGAAATTTTGAGTTTAGACAACCATAATTTTTGAGGGGAGAGGGCTATGGCGCTGATTAAGCAGTCATTCGAAAGGCCATGGAGTTCTGTAGACAACGAGCCCCTAACTATAACGATGCAATTTTTAAGATACAGGGTGTTTTGTGAAAAACTGGCTTTTTTTATTAAACACCCTGTAACTCCTAAATGGTTGATATGGTCCCCCGCCATGCCATACAATTTTTTGTTCATCTATCTGAGTACTATCACCTCGCGCTCTACTGACCTCTTAGTGGGAAACACCCTGTATAACTGCAAATGCCGAGTCGCAAGTAATATCAACGCACGCCAAGGACACATCAAGCATACAGAGCTCAACAATGCTTTCGAATTTTGGGTAAGAAGCGTTCAAGCTCATCACTTTCAAAAGATATCAACAATTTGCTGGATAAGAAACCACTCTCAACTAGGAGTAAGCTTATCAGACTCCGCCCTTTTATGGATAGCAAGGAAGTGCTCCGAGTGGGAGGACGCCTCTGGCAGTCTCCATTACGAACGGACGTCAAATACCAAATTCTATTACAAGCTAAATCAACACTCACTGGTCTGTATGGCAACTCACTCCATTACGCTTCACGCTGGACCTCAGCTCATGTAAACTGTACTTCTAATACGCTTTTGGGTACTAAGCGCCCGAGGGATTCTTCGAAAAATAGCTCACGACTGTGTTACATTGTGCCGTTTCAGACATACTCAGCATCTTCTGTTAATGGAAGATTTGCCTGAGGCTCGAGTAGAACCTGCTGGGCCCTTTTCACGCAGCGGTGTAGATTTTGCAGGTCCTTTTGCAATTCGTTACTCCAAGGGACGAGCAGCTAAGGCTACAAAAGGCTACATAGCCATATTTATCTGCATGGCTTCAGGTGCAATGCATCTAGAACTATCCAGCGACTTTTCAACTGCTACTTATATCGCTGTTTATAAAAGACGGGGACACTGCAAGAAACTTTACTGCGATAATGGAAACAATTTCGTTGCAGCGGAGAAAAAATTTATGGCTCTACCTTCTCAAGAATCTGCTGACGAACAACTATAACGTTACCTATCGAACGATCACGTTACTTAGCACTTTCACCCACCTGCTGCTCATCACATTGGCGGCTATTGTGGAGCAGCTTTAAAATGTGTTAAATTCCACTAGCGCCGTGCTCTTGCTTGTTTGAACATCACGCTTACCTACGAAGAATTCATCACTCTTCTGGCTGATATTAAAGCATGCGTAAACTCTCGCCCGTTATGTCAATTACCCAGCGAGACTGATGATTTACAGGTACTCACGCTAGTACACCTCCTTACTAGGGAGCTGCTTAAGGCACTTCCAGAACCTGACATGCTGCGTTTCAAGGGAACTTTGCTTAATCGATGGCAATCCCTGTCACAGATACGACAATACTTTTGGCAAAGGTGGAGCGGGGAGTACTTAGTCAGCCTCCAAAGACGTACCAAGTGGATGCAACCACTCGAGATTTTCAAGCTAAGGATTTGGTCACCATTCACGACGAAAGATTTCCTCCAACAATATGAAAAATGGGGCGTATTACTAAGGTAAATCCTGGACAAGATGGAACGTAAATTTTGCTCATTAACTTTGTAATTTATTTGATTGTAATTTTAAACTAAATTCGCATTTACTCCTAGGCGGGCGGAAAGTTGCGGCCGCAATGACTCGAAGTATACATCGAAATCAAGACGAGTAAATCCAGTAGGCCTAGAGAATGCAGTTCTAACTTCACTTCACTGTTCGTAATTAGTCAAAAAGAGTAGCCGTAGAGAAAATAAATATTTCTGTCCCGTCGCTTGGTTTTTTGGATTAAAGATTTTTTTAATTAATTTGAATTTTACATTTATTTTGACATTTATTTTTCACCCTACTAAAATATACTCTGTTTCAAAGCTACCATCCAATTTTAAATTTCGTGTTTTCTCCAGATCGACAACACTCGTTTTTGCTAATTCCTTGAAATTTCATTTATAGAGCTTAAATACCATACAACTTACCCAGTGCATCAAAGTAGATTTGAGTGTCACTCAATATTTTGAAATCCGTTTAACACAGGTTGTATTCGTTCTCTAGAAAACAGAAGATTTCAAATTCGCTTATAGCTTTTGTGGAGACAATCACGCATACCACTCATACCACGCCACAGAACTGCAAATAAATAATTAGAGTGATCTGCTGTGATCGACTTTCGTATCAGTGATAACGATTCAGTCAGCCGGTCACGATCGACACGTACACATCAATCTTGCCACACACATCTTAGAAACTTGTTCTAAATTACCGTAGATTGGTCAATTGATTAAACATTTTATTTGTTAAATAAGTCCGGTGTTTTTAATTTATCTCTAACCCCCATTATTTTAAAATAGAGTATTTTCAAAAATGAATATATACTTCTATTTTTTTTTAAAGAAATTTAAATCTGTATCACATTCGTATGACTTTTTTCAAGCTATATATACATATCCGATATTTTAAACACGCCTAGACGCGTGAAGGGATTGTCAGCAAAGTTGTCCTAGTTGCCGAAAACACGATAATAGATCTAATGAGTTAGCATTTCTTATTATTTTTTAAAAGCTGGATAAGCGCAAATCATCCATTCTAACAAAACCATCGAAATCTACTTTCCAATTCAATTTTAAGATTGTATCTTTACCTTTCTAAAAGTCGCACCATCTTTGCGGCTATGGATTATAATTAACTATTCTGCAATACAAGGACAAGTCTCCCTCCATTCTTCATATTAATTTTCACAATTCCAAATATAATCACTGATATTAGAAACCACTTTCTTAATCAGTAATATAATTTCGAATCCAAAGTAATCATCATGATGTACGCCCTACTTTAATATCCATTCGATAGTATTGCCGCCATCTCTTAGGTTAATGACACTTAAAAATGTGTATATGTACTAGTTATTATAATCAATGGGCAAAATTAGTATACACTCTATGACTTTATCTGGGGTATAATAAAAAACGACAGAGAGTTTCAGGACGATTTTGCAAAAAATAAACACTTTTTGCAAAAGTGACAACCGTTGAAAAGCCAAAGCTGACATCTGGTGCAATACAATGACACAATTTAAGATTATTATTATGTGTAAATTTTCTTACCATACATTGATCTGTTCATTACTCATCTAAAGGACCATCTTTGAAACATCGCAACGTTTTGACAAATTTCTCTTTTCCGGAGCAAATGAAACATGTTTCCGGAGAAAATGAAAACTTTAAATGAAGCGGCTTGTGGACAATTCTTCGAAAATTACGCTTTAATTTTACGCGACAAATCATCTGAAGTATGGATCAATGAAGTCAAAATCTGGTGACACCGAATTGTAGATAAAGCAATTAACAATTCTCTCCAGGCTCTTGATATCTGTGCAGAGTTCCACATTTTTTTGAAAATTTTGCCATTATTAGCTATGACCACAACTGCGGAATGTACGTTCATTTTCCACTTTGCGACGTCTCAAAACGTACTTAAGGCCCACAGTGGTAGAAGATCGATTTAACGGATTAGCAGCTCTAAACATATGTCTGGAAAAATCTTTTTGTGATTTTCTATCTCAACCCCCCCCCCCCCCAAAAATTCCGATTCCTTGAAAAATCTTCCACGCGGGTCCGGCTAAAAGGAGACTTCGCTTCTTCATTTTGCTATGACGGAAGAGCCTTAATTAACGCACATAAGAAGAAAAGATAGTTTAACCCATAAGTAGGCGCACTATAAAAATCACACAACTGGGCGCATGGAGTCAGCAGTGACTAAAATTTATTTCTGGAAATTAAAGTAAACCACAAAATATTCAAAAACAAAGACAAAGCAGTTCGATAACTAACTCTTATTGCTTCAACAAAAGAAAAAAATAACAATTACTGTATAAATTATAAATATATTATGTACTGGAGAACTTCTTTCTAGAAAAGTAATAAAAATAAGAGCCACTATTCGGCGTAGGGTAGAAAAGCTACACTATTCACTCAAAACAACAATTTCAACATACGTTTTATTTATTTTCTCTAGAACTTATCCAAAAATATAAGAAAATGTCGAAATCTCAAAAGACATACCTAACAAAACTTACCTCATGTAAACGATGACGTAAATGGACGCATGCGGTCACACTTCATTATAGTAGAAAAACATGCGTACGTTGCAGTAGCTCGAGTGCGACGATTTTCAAAATAGTGTTCTAAGATGAAAAGCTACTAAAAGACGCAAGGTCGAGAGACAAGGCGTACTACATTTTTCGCAGTTAAAATTGATCTGACCCCATGGGCCTACTTGAGGATTAAAATAGACTCTCTGAAACAAAAGTCCTAGTGGACGGTAGTAAATGAGGACGTGTCCCGATCATGTCGAAAAGTGATCTTTTTACAGGCTAATAGAAAGCAGAAAGCACCAACGCACGATGAGATAGTAATCACATTACGAACGTGCATTGATACGGCATTCATGATATATTTAGGAAGCGTGGATGGCCACAATAGCAAGTGTAATTGAAGATAGAGGAGCACTGAATGGAAATTCTATCCGCGTGCGGAGCTGAGCGAACAATGACTATAACAGAAGATTTCCTACAGTAAATGGATGTGCTAGCAATATCTATATGTAAAATATCTGCTTCCGGTGATTGAGTTTTGCCACTGAAATACAGTTTACGGACTACAAGGTATGCTTAATAAGTTTTTGACTTATAAGTCGTCACTCCGAATACCTTGACATGGTAGGCATACCTTCCATTCTGTCAGTCATAATGGAGACAGACTTGCAGTATCGATATTGCAATTATGTCATATTGCTGGGATAAATCATGATCTTGGAATATTTTTGTATATACCAAAAGATGTCTCGTGAAACCCATTTCGATTCCTGCAAAGCTTTTGAAAACTTAACTTTTTATAAAAAAAGCTAAAAAAACCAAGCTGGAAAGGCTTTCTATTTTATCTGGCAAAAATATAAAGACAGCTTGACTTTTTATTTTTTCGAGCTGGAAGTAACAGCTTTTGAAGCCGGAAGTATAAAAAGCCAAGCTAGTTTCTTTTTTTCAGGGTCCGGACCAGTTATGAATTTTTACGAAAAAATCTTAATTTACTGTTATTCTTATCCGGTAATAGTTTTGAAAAAATAAGAAACCAGCTTGGGTTTTTATACTTCCTAAATAAATAACCAGCTTTAAAACATGTTACTTCCAGCTAGAAAAAATAAAAAACCAAGCTGGTTTTATATTCTTGCCAGATAACAGGTAAAGTTGGCTTTTTTCGTAAAAAGTTATAACTGATTCGTCGTAGTTTTAATATTGAGTTCCAATGTACTACATACTGAGTATAGACCGAGCTGTTTTTTAGTATATAGAACTACACCAGCAGTTTAGTACAAGCTGTAATATTGAAACGACAAGTCTGTCTCCGACATACATATATATGTAGGTATACGTCATATTAACCTACTTGGCACTTTAACAGTAAGTAAATTATTTAGACTGTTAGACTGACTCTTTTTGATATATGCATACTGCATGTGGTTTCACTGAAAATCCATTCAAGCAGGATGGATGACGATGGGTGGAAGAATTTGCAGTAATGAAAACCCTGAGAAAATAGTTCCAGGAACAACATCTACAGCAAAAGAATAGCCAGGTTGAATGGAGCACAGACAGTGTCATGCATAACAATATTAGAAGCAGAGATTGTTAATGCCGAAGAATAGATTTGCAAGCAATCAAAATACTCATATGTATAGAATCATAAAATTAAAGTAAAATCAAAAGAAAATAAATTGTCATCAAAATTGTCACAGGTAAAGTGTAAGGAACTCAAGTTCATGACCGCAATTCTTGAGAATCATATTACATGCATTGCTCGAGAAAGCGACGCTTGAAAACAGTTCAGTGCACTTTATGCTGAATTGCATTTTTGCCTTAATATTGTTGCGAGCGTGGCCTTTGGTTCGTTATTTAAAACGCAATATTAAGTATTTAATATACAAGTTCTTTATTTTACTTCTAATCATATACAATTCACAAACTTTCTATTTAATCAACTCAACTTTAATTATCGCTAATACTGTACTTTCAATTTTCGCAAACTAATTAAAACACTTTCGCACGTTTATTACCTTCGCTTGTTAACACTGCAACGTCTAAGACAAGACTCTTTCTCTGGCGGTGACAACTGTTATATTTATACCCTAGAAACTCTCCAGATTATTCTAGAGTGTTCTATTCCAGAACCTTCTTGACTTTTCTATTCATTCTATTCCTGAACCTTCCCGAACATTCCGTCATCGATTCTCCGAACCTGAAGTTGTTTACTCTCCATTGCCAGTAGATGTCACCAGTTGTCTATTTCTATTGCACGTAACAATATTAATGTAATAGGTAAGCAAGAATTAATTTCCACAGATATTGATTTGCATGTTAATCATATTTTTATTATAAATTTGAGATTCTACTTAGAATAAAGTCAGTTATAATTTTCGAATAGAAAAGGTCGTTTTGGTTTATTTTCCTATCGTCTACGTTCAGAGTATAGTTTTTGCACCTAAGCATTAACATTTAACGTTGTATACTTGTTTTGTACTTGGACACATATCTTCAACCGTGCACTTGTTTTGTACTTGGGCACACATCCTCTAACAGTGTACTTGCTTTGTACTTGGGCACACACTAATTATTATTGTATTGGTTCTATACCAAGGCAAGCAAAGCGGCCAATAAAGGAATTCGTCGCTCTATAAACAGAGACGATTCCCTTTTCAGTTGTCAGGAATTCTATATTTGAAGCAATAATGGCTTAAAACTTATAGTTCTTAGCAGCTTCTACCGACCTGGAGGTGCTCGCACATTTGATGTGTTTAAAATTGTATTGGATAACATCAAAGGCGTGGGGATAGTCAGATCGCAGTTCAAACGGCGGTCTAAGGTAACAAAATTATCATCCAACACAAAAACCAATGAAACATTGAGATTGTTATCTCCATAAAAAAATTTCATTTCAAGATCGCTCCCACAGATATTTCCGGTGGTTTTCGGTTATGTTTAAGAATGATGTCCACAAAAGTTTTAAAATTTACAAAAAAGTCAAATTCCTAAACTTTTCATCACGAATAACATAAAACATAATGTTTATAATTGCATATCCAAAAAACTTAGAAATGAAACCTTTTTGTCCTTTCGGTTCCTTCACGATACAACGTCATAATTAATGTGCGGTTATTAACTGTAACATCTTTCAGAATGTATGGATTAAGAGCTATAACAACAGGGCAGATGGCTTGTACTTGTAATCCTTACAGTCTCAGCCCGAAGCATGTATGTAGAATCCGACGGGTGTTCTCATGGGCATAGATAGTTGTCCTCAGAAAATTGAAACGTAAAACGTTTGTACGTATGAATCTTTTGGGATTCCCCTCTTCATAATTCATGTGAAGGGAGAGGTATTATTTTAATAAGCTGGAAATTATCCTTGGTCCCAATTGACTGTTATCTGTCAAATTGTGTGTTAAATGTCTTTTGTTTCACGTTGGGTTGATGTAAAATAAAATTAACAGTTTTTTTTAAAATGTGCTTTGGGCTATTTGATCTTGATGTGATATCAGATGAGAATCCATAGTTGTACAATTTTTATGTTTTGCTTGCTCCGTACTCTTGTGGATAGAGCATGCCCTAGATATGTACAAATGAAACGCACCTTTTTCTCTTGATAACTACGGATTTGAACTAAACAATTGTTTCCACAATTAAATTTATTGATCATTTCGGCTATTAAAATTATCAAGTATTGCGCCGACTAAATTAATTAATTATTTCAGCACTATAATTTATTAATAATTTCGGCATCAAGATTTGCAAATTATTTTCTACACTAGAATTTACCAATCTATAGTTAAGACTGAATAAATTTTTAAGCATTTTGCTCGCCTTTTTATTTTCCACAGTTTTTATGATATTGATTTGAAACCTTCCCCAAAATATTAGAAACTGTTCAGTTGAAATGCTACCGGGCCAAGATTTTTGAAAAAGATGTTACGTTTTTTTTTTTTTTTATAAATCAAAAACCTAAAAAATCGTGTTATTTTTCTCGCCCCCCAAATAACTTTTTAAAGTGCACACTAATTTTTGTTATTTTTCGTACATAGGTTTACCAAACATATTTGTAAATGCTACCGGAGCTGTTTTTTCAAATTTTTTAATATTTTTCATGTCATGATTACTTTCATAACAATAAGATTGAAACTCCTGTAACTTGAATAAAATTTATTGCTACGCCATTATTTTAACACGAGAATGAATATTGAGGTGATTCTATTCAGTGGTCCAAAAACTGGATTAATCCCGAAATTAGTTTATTTTATAAAAATCAATTTGTAAAACTCTATCGTGATAAAAAGTGAATGATAAAATTGGTTTTTATTCATTTTAATTCTCAAAAGCTTTCCGAGATGGCGATAGACTCCAGTACAAAATTTCAAACATATTTTTCTTATGTGCCTCTAAAAATGAGTATCTATCCTACAAGTATGTACATAATGTATATTTACGGCGTGTCCTGGCGCAAGCGCAGCCCATCTGCTGCTAGCTGTGTGTGCCACTTTGTTGTTGGAATGGATTAGGAATGCATTGAGAGAAAAGGGAGTGTATTTGTTATAATTTAAGGTCCCCATTCACTCACAGATTATCTGCAGATTCAGACTGTAGATGGCATCTGTCAGTTCAAATCTGTTTTCGTCCACCCACTAGTATCAGATCAGATCGTAAGTTTGAAATTTTACAGATAGAAAACTTAAGATAAACTGACGATTAAGCACACACCTACAGTTGGGTCTTCAGTCCATATCGTAATTAGTCTGTTCACAATTCTCATGCAATTTGGTTGAATTTTTAAAATGATTTTATCAAAGAAGGAAATTGCTGCTCTGATATTAATAATTCTTTTATCAGAAGTACCAGTGAAGAGTAAAAACGTTTTTGGTTGAAAGATTGGTTGCTTCACAAAGCATCTCACATATGAGGTTACTAAATGTTTTCCTATCAGAATTAGTGGTAGCTGAACATGTTGGTTAATTGTTTGCAAATTGAATTGTTGTTTGATTGATGTGGCAACAAAATGAAAATGTGCACTCCAACAGTTCTTTATTTAAATGAATATATAAATATACATATATACATCTATATGTATCCTAAATTCTTGGTAGGATAAAATTAATAAAATGTGGTTAATTTTATTGTCTTAAAAATTTTATTTTTTATTTAAAATTCGTTAGAATATTTTTAGTATTTTTTTAGAAGTGTAAAAGCAAACTTTTATTTAAAAATTATTTTACAGTTTTGCCCTCTGGCGTTTAAATTAAAACTTTTATAATTTGCTCTCTGGCGTTTAAATTAATACTATTTTTTTTATAGTTTGCCCTCTAGTGTTTAAATTATTAATAAACAAGTTTGCCCTCTGGCGATTCACTTATAACTAAAATATCCTTGACAGAAATTCTATATTTTCAAAAACAATACATTCCAAAAAGTCTTGATGTGTATTTTCTCAAAATGTATACAGTAGTGTGTATCTGTGTCCAAATCTTTTTTCTTCAAAGTGTTTTCCTTTAAACGTCAAATTTGAATTTTTTTTTATTTTATTTACAATCAGCGCAAATATTACTCTTGCAAACAAAAATTGTATTTTATTATATTTTTAATTATAAACAAAAATAAAAATTATTTTGGTGCTTCCGCTACAGTAGCTTTATAACGTTCTATTTATCCCTAATAAAGTTTTTCTTTCTTTTGGTTTTTTCTGCCATATTTTACTTCCCATGTTTCCTGTATACTTTAGAGTTCATTGAATGTTTTACTTCTATCCATGTTGGGTATGATGTGAAACTACAATTATTTGACGAAAATATCAAACTGATCTGAAAATAATGATTGACGATGAAATTGTACACTTTATATGCAGTTTACAAATCTGCAGTCTTGTTATATGATGATGATCTGCATGTGTGTGGTGTATTTATCTACAGTTTGCAGTTCATGAACTCTAGATCTGGTTGACAATCTAATCGTACAAATTTTCAAGCCGAGGGAAAATTATTTCAATTTTTTTTTCTCTTTTCACATATTTATTGCATATTTGTTTGAGATTGGGAATTTGTTTTGTAATCGGTTTTTTCGCTCTGGGTGTATTATGAAAATAACTAAAGTTATCAATTGGGTATATTCTGTATGGACACATTTGTGCATTATTTTGAATTGTACTTTAGTTTATGCGTATTATTGCTGATTTTATTAGCTTGGGATAATCTTTTGTTTCTAGGAAACACACTGCTTTGCACTGGACAATTACGAATGGATTTGTGTTAAAGTTTTTTGGACTAGAAAAGATTTTTTTCAAATTGAACACAATCCATCTAAATAAGATTACCTTTTAATCAAAATTACTTTTAATCAATACACAAATTAAAAAAAAAAAATCGAAAATTTCTAAGAAAATATAATGGCAAATATTTAATCCAATTTGTTTTAGACGTTGTTTATGTATGTGCATATGTACTGCACATAGAAGACAAAGGATGTTATATAAAGATCAAAAAGTCTATATGGAATGCAATAATAAAATTACAAAAGCAGTTTATGCAAATAAATTCCGAACACAAACAACAACAATAGGTACTACATATACCCGTCGGCCTCAATTAACAGAATTGTTTTGTAGGGGAAAATATAGAAGAAAAAATTTATGCCATGTCAATTCATCTCTGATTGTGTACTGCTGATAGAACAAGGTATATACAGCGAGTACTGCTTCTGCGTGTGGCACTAAATCGAAAGCTTTGTAGGAAAGCTCACGCTACTTTCACATAGTTAAATGGAAGCTTGCAATCGAAAGCTTTATTTTCTGCCATTCAGCCTGCGATAATAAGGATTGGAATAATTTCAGATTAAACTCTGAACAGAACTAGACTTCTGTACGCAAATTGGGAACACGATTCTTTCTTCAGATTATACTCTGAGCCAGATGAACTCTGAACCAAGAATGGTGCCATCTATTGCGACTCGTCGGCTTTATATAGCCGTAATCACCAGTTATGTTCATCTCGCCTCTTGGTGTTTCCCTAGCAGCGCTTTTTACAATTGTTTGTAATTTGACTGAGGTGAAGGCGAAGTCTGTTGACTGTATAAATGTCATTTAATGACATGAAAAAAAAAATGTCAATATACGGAGGTGCATATGATTTGGGAAGGTCGCGATTTATTGATTAATTTTATAAATTGGTTTCTTTTGTTTTTTTTTTATAACTTTAGGTAAAATAAATTCTCACGGACTGCAGACTTGAGGGGTTATAACACTGTGTGAACATTTTTTTGTGGTCCAGCTGAAATTGTGTCTGGTGGAAATATGCAACATTTAATTAGATAAAAGTACTCTGAGATATTTTCAGTTAGTCTTAAAGGAGCGTATACAATGGCAGAGTAGAGTGGAGTCACCAGATTGCGATAGCTCTCATCACGCCACTAACGTGAGATTAGGAATTGTTCCAATCTGACGCTACTCTATGAAATCCACTCTGGTGGGAAGCGCGAAGAACTTACATTAATATGCAAGCTTGAGAAAAGGAGAGCAAATGCAATCTGGTGACTCTGCTCTGTCATTGTAAAAGCTCCTTAATACTTTGTGTTCCTGTTTCCTTTTTTTTTTTAGAAGGTGTTGTTTCGTCAATGTAATGATTTGTGGCGTATTTCCGATGGTGGACTGAATGCTATCTTCGGTATTTGTCCAGTTCTCACGCCATTGAATACAGTCACGTCAATCTTCATTCTCGTGTTAAAATAATCGTGTAGCAATAAATTTTATTCAAGTTACAAGAGTCTCAATCTTAATGTTATAAAAGTAATTATAACAAGAAAAATATTAAAAAAATTTTTTTTTACAAATATGTGTGGAAAACCAATGTACGTATGAGGGAGGAGTGTTGTGATTCAGGTGCCCAATGCCCCGAATCACAACCATAAGGGCAATACATCAATATATTGTCTTAAACAATACCACATAAAAGACCCTGGAAATAAAAAACTATTTCATTTTAAAATTTCAATATAAATTCAAAATGCATTCCCACATTATAAAAAAATGCAATTTAGCATAAATAAATAAATTTAGCATAAATTGCATTTTGTTATCAGACACACATTCCACTCACACGGTATGCACACTTGCCTACATACACTGTCTTCTTACCTTTTTTCCGTATGTACACTGTATATATGTACATTACTTACTTAGTCTAATCTAATTTTATGTACATTCATTTCATACATACAATTATCACAATTATTCGCGCCCTCTTAAAATTAATATTTCAAGACGGGCGCACAAGTGCATATCGGATTACAGTTTTGCATTGATGCATATAGCTTGCATAAACAGTTTTTTACATTTTCATGGATACCTGGGTCCAAGATCGCAAAACCTCGGGGAGTTGGATTTTAAAAGCGGTCGAAATAAGTGAAAGTGTCGATATTGTGGAAATCTTAAAAAAATTAAAATTGTTAGATGAAAATATTGAAAATTATTAAGATTATAAAAAACCCAATTATTATAAAAGGAAAATAGTAAAAATTATTAAGATTCAAAAAAACCGATAATTGTTAAAGAAAGTTAGGGAAAATTGTTAAAACTCTCAAAACTGAAGATTGTTAAAGTTCTGGGATGAAATAAAACAAAAACGGAAAGGTATTTCGTTTGTTTAATCGAACTTTCGTTTAAACCCTTCCATCTGACCGCTTCTTACCCTTTACTCGGGAAGCACGAGCGGCAAAGAGACAACAGGGGGATGGGATAACACGGTATTTGAGGTTTTTGATTTTTAGAAAAAAAAACCCAACACCGTTTTCAAAAATCTAAGCCGGCAGCATTTGAAATGAAGATTTTCTAATACTTTGCGAAGGTTTCAAATATGTACCATAAAAATTGTGGAAAATAAAAGCGGGGAACCAAATGATTGCAAATTTATTCATCATTTAACGTAAACTGTACTATGGTTACATCCAGTGGATTTTACTGAGAAGTCTCTGCGGCAAAATTAAAATAATCCTCTATAAAATTAAATTAACTTACATATGTACATATATACAATCCTGTACTAGTATAATTAACAAAATATTAGCTTCTTACATTTACCAGCAAGAACTTAAGATAAGCCCCCAATGAAAATTTAATTTAAACGAGATTACGTTTTCCGCCTCTATGTTGTTGCGAAATTTCAAAATAAAATATTTCTATCCGGCTAGTTTGGCTAGAACCGAAACTAGTGGCGAAGAACAGGGAGCCGATTTTTGATTTGCTTGCAAAATACTGTCTCCTGTTTCTGGCTTTTGGACAGAGCAGTACTCTTTGGTTTTTTTTTTTGCTCAAGGAGGAACTAAGCAAACATTTTATTTTTGTTTTGGTCATTAAGTACTTGGCGGGTAGTGAATAGTTTTCGCGCGAAATAATTTTAAAATAATTTGTATAAAATCCTGAAATATATTAAATATAGTGATCGAGATAGTAGAGAAGATTCTTCTCTGTTCTTAGTTTACAGTTTCTAGGTTAATCTAAAAAATCGTGTGGCGCCTATTTTCCACTTTCACGTAGGTATATAGTCCTCCTTCCGAATATAATAAATTTTGATTTTTGTGCTTGGTGAGTTAAAAGACCGCACTCTACCTCCCTGAGTTGGCCACAAGGGATAGTTTAATTTAAACCCCTTTTTATTACTTGTATACAACTCAGGTATAATCAAGTTTCGGGACTTTCAACCTACCAAGGTCTTCGCCTCAGTGAACTGTCCAATTGATGGCCAAAAGTATAGATTCATAGACTCATCGTACAATAACCTCATCATATGAGTTAGTATCGACAAAGATATTTGTATTGTATAATATCAATATTTTTCTCGATAGTGTTGTTATTATTATTGTTTTGTTCAACATGTGAGCATTAGACATGAGGAGTGATTGCGATTCAGTTTACATATTGCTCCTTTCCTCCTTCACAAAGCCGAGGATCTTAGGAGCAAAAATTGTTGTTCCCTCGTAGGAAGGGGCAAAAATGACAATCATTTAAAGGACATAATAAGTAAATTTTACCTAAACCCAAGTTAAGACCATTATGTCTGTTCCAATCAAAAATAATTTAAAAATTTACATGGGATAGCCAAAATCGTAAAATAATTTTTTGCTTTGGTAAGCATTTCAATTTGCTATAATTCAGACGCACGGTATTAAAAGCAAATCGCTTTAACTTAGGCGCCTAAGTAATCCATCCTATGCCTATAAGTAATTTTTGTCTCCATAAAACATACATTATTTCTATATACGTTACAAAATTATTATTTCATCTAACATTTAAGTGTGAACGTTATCATTCTCTAACAGTCAAACTAAATAAAAAGAGATGGCAGATTCCTTTATACAAAACTGTCGATGGATGTTGTCATAAGTTCAATAAAATAATTCACAGCGCGACCTTATGCAAATGACAAAAACAAAATTTCTTTAACTTTTATTTGATTACTCAGCTTTCACAATGCCTAATTAAATTTCCGGGGTTAATTTTAAGAACTCGTTAAAACATGCCGCCGCTGTTTTATATTTCTAGTGTACTGGGATACTTTGAGCCTATCATTCCTGTCACGTTGCTTGGAAGCATTAAAAAGTCTCCTTTAGGATGAAATTAATTCCGCTTATTTTGTTCAGAAAGCCAACAGTTGGTTGAAAATACCAGGCAAAGAAATGCTTTGGTTTGCTTTTCTCAGATTATTTTAGAAAAGAAAATTAGAGCTAATTTACGCTTGTCTCAGAGCTGACAAGAATTGAAAAGCGCCCTTCGAAGAAAATTAAAGCATAAGATGAGAATTATTGTGTCTTCTTACCTTTTGTTCAGCGTTTCTTTGATAACTGGTTGTTCACATAAAAATGGGACTTTGAAATATTGCTTATCGAAAAATGCAACTGCAAAGCAATGGTGGAAAAAGTTTTTGATAAACACAAACTTGTAGTACCGCCATTGGGCATTGCAAAATTTTTTTCATAGCAATGGGAAAAATTTACAATTAAATTTACTTAGATTGCAGCAAAATTTAATTTAGTACATAAGCCTGATAAAAAAGAGCCATTTTACTTGAAACCGTACCAACAAGCTTCTTTCATCCCTTCAACTCCAATGAAATACGGTGGAAGCAATTGCTCTCCAACGGACTCTGATCTGTATGACAGTTTTCAGAATGTCTCAAGAATTTCGGCTTCTGTATAACATTTTTCATCTCTCGATACTCCGACTATTTTAACCCTAATCATACCACGATATTTTATAACTAATCTTACCACGATGTGACTTTCAATCACATATGAGAAATACATGTATTTATTTTAAGAATGAAAGAGAAGTATTTATAGAAACATTTATTGTTAAAAGAAAAACATAATAACTTATTAAAAACAATAACAAACAAAAAAAAATATATTATTTAAAATAATTGACAAACTTATAAATATTATAATGACCCACCCTATTTGTTTATGCATGTGTTGCAAATAACTTTTTGTTTTGGAATGCTCATTGCATATATTTTTTTCACACAAATTACAGGATTGCATATAAACTCGCCTTTTTTTGGATGAGCACATGTGGCACCGACATCGAGTATTTATTACGCATTTTGTCGGTTGTGGAGCAAAATCTGCAGAGCTTGACGAGTTGCCCAATATCTCATTTATTACGGCAACGTTATTTTTGGACAGATATTTTATACTTCTGCGACGTATATTTGGTACTACCATATTCCGCACTAGATCTCTCAAAACTAATTTACGTCGCAACACTGGTCATATTTACGTTAAATCACAAAATCCTAATTTTCAGTTTGATTTGGAAACCCTATCGATAATATCAGCCACATCAATGTCGGTTTCAAGGTGGACATTAAGGACTCATAACCAGATATGCCTTCTCGCGCAGAGAATGTAGTAATAGATGCTAACGCAAGCTATTCTGTCAATTGTGAAGTAATTGAGTGAGAGTGAGCTTGCACCTTGAGTCACATTTAACGCAATGAGAGAGGGAGTGCATGATACGTTATTGACTTTTTCTTCTGATGGGAACTTAACCGATCTTGCTTTCTTCTGAAAAAAATTGTTAATAGTCTCATCAGTCTTCCGCTTTGCACTTTCACTACTATTTTTGCTTCCATCGCTAACTGATATATCAAGTTTCTCTTTCTCCTACAAATTAAAAGTTATCGTGAAGTTAAATTAGTACGAAAGTACAAGCAAAGCAACGCCAACTACCGCAGAGGAAAGCGAAAGAATTTTATTTTTATAGTCTTGCCGTAAAAATTCTGCATAAAAAAAAATGAAATAAAAATTTCCAAGTAAATTTCCAACAACAAAATGTATGATAGCCAACGCTCACAAATAGCTTTCGCGACCAAGACCAGCCAAGACACCTGAATCAATATAACTCTTTGGAACTATAGTCGGCTACCAGTAATGCATGAAAAATCTAAAGAAAAAATTTCAAATCTTTCTAAAAAGAAAACTGAATGAATACTTGTGCCCTTGTCCGAAAGATTGAACCACCACAATTAATCCACCAATTCGTTTGAACTGTTGTCGGTGAATAAGAATAATTTGCAAGTATATTTCTAAGAAAAATTTAATGCGTCCCTACGAAGGTAAAACATTTGAACTACTTAAGCCAGTGTCGGTATGAAAAATTAACGGGTGGCTAGACGTTGATTGTATGGAACTAGGGTTCTACTGGAAGAACCGTAATTGAAAATTCGTTAAGTCAGTTTTTATGCTTCTGTTGCCAGGTCTACACCAAGTTGTCGTGTTACCAATTTTATGTCGGAAAACCAGATAGGTTTAAAAAAGAATTTATGATCGCTGACCAATTTATTAGAAACAATAACACTTTCAAATCTCGAAATTGTGTTCTTTTTGATCTATAGGAGTAATCGGTGCAACGAAAATATAATAGCATCATAATAACCGGGCTGCTACGCACTGCGTACCTTTTTCTAAACAATCTAATAGCAAAATAAATATGTATTATATATTCCAAAATTACTTTCCATCCTATGATAGGTGTGTGATAAATGACTTTTCGACACTACATAAAACACAAGAAAATTCTAAGAAAAGCGTACACGTTTCAAAGACGAAGAGCTACGAGCGAATGACTATTACTATACCCACTCCAGACACTATTACTATTCAAAAGAAGAAAAACAAACGCCCAACCTAGCGCTAACTGTCCTCGCAGATTGGAAAACTGCGTTACAGCACCAGCATTAATCGCTGGCGACAACTACGTATTGTGTCCATTCTATACGAAAATCGTCCAGTTAAACTTTTAAAACTCACTCTACAGTCCAGCACCACATTCAATTTATCGCGAAGGTGAGTTGGCGCTTTGTGGGAAGTCATGACCCCCGTAACCCTCCCCCTGTATGCGCGCCTGGTTGATCACTGATTTGCTCTTATTATTGGGATCTATTTCGGAATAACAGCTCTTTTTTTTTCGGAACATAACTTACAAGCGTGATATTCTTGCCAATACCAAAACCGTTGCTTTCAATTTCCGGATTCCTCTGAGGGAAAATTTGGTGGAGTGCATCTTTTGTTCTTTCGTAGAGTACCAATTGACAATAAATTTTGTGCTAACTCAAAGCTTGTAAAATAATTATCAAAAGTTATGCTTCGATTTGTTCGTTGAAACTGTGTACATAACTCTTCGACAACTCTTTGAGCTAAATTTATACCTCTTTGATGTCCTTCTTGCCCGAGATAGGGTATACCACAAAGGGGATAACTTGTGGTACTATCACAAATCCACCAAATCTTCATACAGTACGTATCGGGTTTAAATGGAATGTACTGACGAAAAGAAACCCTTCCTCGAGTCCAAATGGAACCAACTGCTAATCAATAGCCATATTCTTAGCGGGAATGTTGGGCAAACTTATCACAACTTCTGCGAAAAGATTGAGTTGATTTATTATCAAAACATAAGAAACGACGCAATGCAAAGAACCTATTCCTTGACATACAAGCACGAAAAACTGGACTAGCGAATAATGGATCCCAAAATTCATTATAGTCAATAATTCCTTGCTTCTATATTTCAGGATTTATTAGTAATGCTATGAATGCATGAATTTCTATTGCTCTTTTTTGCTTCCATTTCTTTCCAATAATCAGACAAGCTTCTAAGTTTGTAAACTTTACAATCATTTCAATTGCCGTAACGAGTCTGAGTGCTTACTGGGCGGTATTTTAGTTATCTTATCTCGATTATTTCCACAGTTCTGCTTTTTAGGTTGGATTTATTCAGCGAATTTTTGGGATATGACATAGACACTTATTTACAGAGGTCTGCAAACGGTTATTGGTTGGGTGATATAGTAAGACTGCCTTTACATATGAATGTAAGATCCATTGATTTGACTTGATTGAGATTTGACGGTTGCTCCATATCTGGACTGGTTGCGAAAATCTCTTTCTCGATTAATTTATACATGAACATGATGTCTTCTTTATACTATCTGTTTCGTATATTACTTTTCTGATTTTCTGCATGATGGCCCGAAAGGTGCTACTCATGTTAGTCAGTTTTTTTCTGTGATTTTGAGTCGTAGAGCTAAAGTGTGTTAGTGTCGTTTGGTCAGGAAGCAGATATCATCAGCAAAATCCAGAGCTGTATGACTTCTTAACCATATGTAGAGTTGTTGGCAAGTGCGCTAGAAACGATGTCGTGCTTTACAGAAACTAATAGAGGCAACATAAGTGAGTTTTTCCGTCGTAGTCAGGTATTGTCATTAAAGTTATTGGATAATCTTCTGTTATGTAGAACTCTGCACCTGCAGTTACTACAAATACCTCTTATCAATGCGATTATTTCTTGGGAAATACCACATCTTCGTAGCTACGAAAGATATATAGATTTGGTGAGATTTATGGAGGGGGATAACGTTTAAGTTTGACAATAATTATCATCTACTTGAAGATTTATTGCCTCCCCCCCCCCCCCCTTTTATTTATTCCTGTTCCAGGTTAAAACTGTTGATGACGTTTAGGTCCTTTCTGGTTCGTGCATGATTTGGAGCAAAAATGTATGATCGAAGCGCAGCAATCTCCGCCTTGCTTTTGTTGGAGAATTTACGAGCAAATGGTCTGAAATTTCATGAAGTTTGTTAGTCTCTTGCAAAGTGATAGGTGCCTCAGCCAAGCCCAATCTTGTACCGATGGTTCTTTGCAAGATGTTTAGAATAATTATCATCAAAGTATAAAATACATAATCTTTCAAATATAATAACTCTCCAGTTACTACAGTTAGTTAGGTCCGTTTATCGTGCTTACTGCTCTAAAGTCAGGTCTTCTCTTCGCCTGCTTTTTTACGCACAGAGTATGTTAATTTCGGCATGGATGTAGATTGCTGGTGTATTTGTTTCTTATCTTGAAAACCATTTCGTGTTTATTTCGTTACCAGTCTATGTCCATTATCCATTCCAGTCATTGAATATCACCGGAACTTTTCCGTTACTGTTATTAGAGCACTTTTGCTACTTTGCAGTGTAGCGTTTACGACTGTATCGCCAGGAATACTCAGCTGAACGATATTCTGACGAAACAATTGTTTTAATACCAGTTTTTGTAATTCCCTACAAGTCTTATAAATTAAGCCTACTCTGGTTAATCGCGCTGCGTTGCATTTTCCTGATTCTGGTGATCTTTACCTTGATGTTAGAAAATAAGTGCACGCTTCCCGCAAATCTATCTCCCTATATCTCTCTTTCTCTCTCTCACCGTCTTGTTCTCTCTACTTTCTGCTCTGTATTATCTTGTGCCCTCCCCTCTTTCCCTTATCAGAATTGTTAATAACCTTTTTTGTAACTACATCTCGATGTCTCTGTATAAGACTGTTGACTAGCTAATAAAATTTAATCAGGCTTCTTTGGTAGATTTCTTACAAACTCTATAGCAATGATGTTAAGGTGAGCTAATATGAAAATATGACCAGTTTTCTTAACATTGGTAGATATATTGATTTACATTGTGCAATTTGGTTTTCCTATATTATTTACTGAATTGGTGTCATTAGATGAAAGTCAAACTCGCAAGAGTGGAGTTTTTTGAGCTCTCATGGATAATGTCTAAGTAATTAGGCCTGATTTTTTTTATGAACTCAGATTGTTAAACCTATCTTAGATTCCAAATTGCATTTATTATTACAAAACCTTTAAAAATACCGCACTCACGTAAAAAAAAACGGAAATATTAAAAAAAAAGTTTTTTTTGTAAGAACAATAGGTAGACACTACTTTCTACTTTCTCATGGTTTTCAAAAACATTCTCTTGTAAGAAAATGGAAAAGAAAGAAAACCCAATATTAAGTTTGATGCTCTTTTGACATAGCGTCACTGCAAAAATCTTAAATGCCAACAATGGTCTGTGAGTTTTATATGTACCTACTTATATTTGAAGAGAATGTGCTAAGATGTATGTACGTAAACATATACATGTAGATGTAGGCTCTCTATCATCCCAGGACTTGATCTTTCCTTGAATCTGTCCTTTATTTTTGCCATGTCACTTGTCTTTATATTTGTTAAATGTAGTGTGTGTCTAATAAAGCTGTCAAGCTGCTCTATTAAAAATCTCATGTGAAAACAGCTAAACGTTTTCTATTTCTTCGAAACAATCGACAGAAAACTAGTGAAGTCCGTGAAATGTTGGGATCTAGTTTAATGCTTTCACCACATACAAGCATACATGGGTAAATATAAGAGCAACGCATAAAGAAAAGTAAATAAAAATACGAGAGGTACCTTTGAGTTTAAGTAAGCGTTTTAAACTAAAATATTTACTTTAACTAAAAACACAGCAGTTTTAGTAGTAAGCTGGGAAAAGTGTAAATTTAAATATTTTATTCTATGGTATCGGGAAAAAACCTACCCCAAGGTAACAAAATATAATTGAAATTATAACCTTTTGGGTATAGCAGTTCTTGAAATGGAAAGCCGATAGCTGTTCAAAATTACTAAGTCAGGACTTAACAGATTATGATTATGCGTCAAATATAAAATATGTATTTTTAATATGGTTGGTGTAACAATGATGCAAAAAAGTGTATAGGATGAAGATATATGATTGCAGGACTCTGATGTATTCTTGACGTCTCACTATACTCTATAATAAAAGTGAAAAAAACCCTTTTGTATTTTTTTTGTTATTATTAAAAAGAACAGGTTTGATTTAACTAGAGACTAAATTAATATTTACAATAATTCATTAATTTTGAAAGTCAGGCAAACTCGTTTCAGTATAACAAACCTTATATTATCTTTATTCTACATACTGTGGTATAGCATATGGAAACCAATTTTATCAATATTCGCTATTAATTTACTCAAGGCCAAAAAAATCTTAACAGTGCTATTTAAGTACAAGCTATAAAAAAATATTCCTCCGAAATTCAATATGTATAAATTGGCAATGTATTCTTGATGGTACGAAACAACTAATAAAACAATTAATAAACGGGTTCTTCCAGAATTCACAAGATATACCTATGGCTGCGTTAAGTAAGCCTCATACGAAAACTTTATCAAAATTTAATTTCAGTTTAATCGCGACAATCTCCTGCTTTTTAAACAACCTCTATACAAAAATTTCTCGAAATCAATTTAATCAAGGCAATATCAATGTAACCAAGACAAAACGCAGATTGGTGGTGCTGCGTTAACTAAGCTTTATACAAAACAAAATTTACCAGAATTCATAATCGATTTACCACCCAAAGAAACCAACAAATGTTACTTAGATTTATGTTAATTAATTCCCGATTAACTAGTGAGCGCCAAACGAAAACACGAAACGAGAGTTATGCGCCGCGCCGCCGGTCCTAAATTTCTCTTCATCCTGTGTAGCTTAATTTCTCTTTTTTTTTTCATTTACTGACTGCTTGACGTTTTGTGTCTCGACCTTCCCAAAACCGAAACTCAAGTCAACGCTGGTACCATAAGAAGAGATCTATTTGGCTATATTTTGACCTGTGGAACGGATATTAAACCCGTTTCCCAACTAACTTTTTTGTCTATTTATTCGTGTAGCTTCAAATTTGCTCGGAGCCTTTAAATATTATTATTATTTTTTTGTGCTTTGTGATAATTTATGTGTAAGCCTTTGCAGGCTCCTCCTACCAGAATACAAGTACACTCCATTATCTAACTTTTACTTAATTTTCATTTATATTTCGTTTTGTGAGGATATTTGGACCAGCAGGTCTTTTTTCCAAAACCGAACATTTACTCTACTGCGGCTGACCATGTTAGCCGAGCTTATGATTATAAAATTCAGTCGGTTCGAAAATCTCGTTAGTGGAAAATAATCTTTGTTTTACTATCGTAATTACCTGTTATATACTACTCTATGTATAGCACTACAACTATGTTGGTTCCACATTATCAAAGCTCTCCAGAAATACTTCCCCAGCCATGAAACAGAAATTTATGTGTGCGTGCAAGTCCGTTCTGTAAAATACTTTTTATTGATACTTATGGAAAAGTGCCAGCCATTGACTATATATATAAGGGGTGGGCACGCATGAGGTCAAATAGAGCCGCATGTTGATTTTCCATACATTATGAAGAGCCACACCATAGTATATAAAAATTGAAATAGACAGCTTTCTTTAAGTGTGGAAATTATGATTCTGGCAAGAGCTTCCAAAATTCAATTATAGAAGTAAATTTGTGTTCATTTCAAATGAGTGATCCTATTTCATTTCTAATAACTCCAATTCCCCAACAGCAAAATTATAAGTTGACCATTGTGGTCTCCACGTCAAATTTCTAACTACAATCTAGCCTTAATCACTACCTTTATGAGTTTTTACTCTCTTCTTCTTTTCTGACCTTAAGGGTCATACACCATAAGGAGAGATTACTGGGAAACTCATCTGTTTCATCATTTAACTCCAACTCGTCTAAAAAGATCTTGACGATGAGTTTTAGCATTGGTTCTAATTAAATTCACAATCTGCAAAACAACCTGGAACACATTTTCGTATTTTAAGTAAACTTAGCTATGATTTGCTCTCGGTGAATTATGCTGTGGAGAGGTAAAAAAACGCGAATTTCAGGATTGTTGCTTGAAAGACCAATGGCACGCTCCCTAATATTGTAGGCTCTCTGTCAGTCGCAACACTGTTGAATTTATGACGAGCCTATTCAAAGTTGTACCTTACTTCGTCAAGTGTATATTACTGACATCGACACCGCGTGTTATATCGATAAGAGCCAAAGTCTAACATTTTTTCCTTCACATTTACGTCTGCATATTCATATGTAGTGGACAAAAACGGTGAATTCTGGAACATCCTGAAGGTCTGTACACTCGTCGAGAGCTAAAAAGTGAATGCTGTATAATTTTTCAAATAACACATCAACAGTTTATTTTCAAAATTTTTACTAATTCCATCAATACACCACCATTGCACCACGTGACCTAGTGAAGTACCTGAGTAATCAATTTATGTAGTTTTGTATTATAGGGATCCGAAATTTTTAGCTCTTTTTTTAAGTTTCTTTTAATAAATTCTCGTGCTCCATATGGACGCCAGGTAGCCGTGCACGCAATATGCCATGATATTAAAAAAATGTTAGCTTCTTTCGATCTGTCACCTTCGCGACTAAAATGAAACAAGAATGCTTTATGATTTCGAAGACCTGGTTGCAATGATTTAAGTTTCTTTGTTCGCAATTTTGAATTGAGTGGATATTGAGTTTAAAATTGCGAATGACTTTCTTCGTAATGTCGTGTAGTGTGCAATTGCAACTTTACAAATAAGACATAACGGCTTTCCATTATTGTCAATACAAGCTAATTTTTCGATCCAGTTTTTTTGAAAGATTCTATCTTTTTTTCTCGTTCGTATTTTCGTTTTTGATGTCTGCTGAGGTTTCGTTAATAATTTTTATATACAAAGTTTGAAATTGAAACAAAAATTTGATAAATTTATGAGGCGGAAAAATTACACATCATAAATAAGCTTAACCTCTTCATGCCCAAATTATGATCCAATTCGTCTAAAAAAATTTTTTTTTTGTGGAGATGTATATATTAAGTCAATTTACAAGATAGAATAGAAGAAATATAAAACAGATGTCTTAGGGAGGATTTCATCGAAGCAGTTTTGAACAAAATCGTTATCATCGCTGTCTAGTACACTACATTCTGAGTCAGAAGGTAAAAAACACAAGTCTTCAATATCGGTATCTTGCAATGCTATTCTTTTCTTAAAGTTAAACGAAACATTCTGATAGGACCATATTTCAATTAGTTTGAAATTTTTGAAATAAAATGACCGAAAAAGGTGTAAGTATACCATGAAAAACAAAATTTTTAAAATATACCGAAAATCTATCATTCTTATACAAAAATATTGAGCCGGTAACACTATGGATAGCAAAATACTGAAGAAATTATGTGATTCAGTGAAAAAGTCAATATATTGAAACAAGATAACAAACAAGCCCAATGGCATCACATGATGCCACATGCTTGTACTGAGAATATAAAAAATCTAAAAGGCCAATTACTTACATATCTATTCATTCTGAAGCAAAACACTTCAGAAAACACTTCAAAATTTTTCGCTTATAAAAAATATGTATATTCACAAAAAAAAAACTTAAACTTTATGTACTTTACGGCAAATGAACCAAATAGTAGATTGTAAATCAATATAAGTAATGTCTGCTGTATGTGGATTGGAATGAAATCCACTTTCTGGATAAAATTAAATATTCAAAAGTGCCTGAAAATATGCAGTAGACATTAGAAGAAGATGCCGTTGGGCATGAAGAGGTTAAATTGCTTGATAAAAAGGTCTACCAGATTTTTTGAAAAAAACACGAAATTGGGCATTTAGCTGATAGAAAAACTACCACAGAAATATGGTTTCATCCACAAAAATAAAAATAAAATAATAAATAAATACAGAAATAATAAAATACTAAGATAACTAAGGAAATTCAAATCCCTTGTTCAAGCACGCTCACCACAAAATAATTTTAAAACAGGATTAAGGAAACGCAAGGTCATACACGCACTCGAATTTCTCATTGGTCATTTCCAACTTTACTGTTTATTGGCAATTTCAATTATATGCGCCTTTGACTGATGGTCGCCTAACAAATTATTTTGTTAATAATCTAGTATGCGTTTCCGTATGTAGGTACTCTCTTTAAACATAATAATGTTTCGTTTTTTTTTTATGCGATAATTGGCCGCTCTTATGAATATGCAACATTATAAAAAACTCAAATTATATCATTACTCATTCAAATAAATATTGCAAAAAACAACACAATATCCAGGCATAAAAACTAAAATTAACACAAAATAAAATCCGTGCAACAAAATAGACACACAGAGTTACTTATTTCATTTAAAAAGATTCAGTGAAAAACGTTCTGAAATAAAAAAAAACGGATTACAAATTGCCGTGTGGAGTTAGATCTATGAAGAGCCGCATTCGGCTCTGAGATCCACATTTGCCCACCGTTGATATATATGCTATGGAGCTTAAACTACTATCCATACAGGAAAATAGTCTTCAAGTAATTTTAAGCGTGGCTTTTCTTCCCAAAAATTCCCCTTACTAAATAAAAATAATATAATAGCTTTGATTGAAACGTAACCTTAGCATTTTACGCTCAATAGCTTTGAGCTGAGTAATAGTTGAAATAGTGTATATTCAGCCGTAGTCCGATATGAATCTGTAGGCAGCCTGATTCGATTTCATCAGACCATGGCACAGCGTATTACTAAGTTGAGAGTTTTTATTTGAGAAATCGGAGTTATTTCGTTAAGATAAATTTTTTAACCCTTATACCGGGTACCCTTCGGCACGGACTGACTTACATATCTTATATATTTAACGAGACGAGAAATCATGAAATCCTAATTTGAATCAACTGATGTCGATTCATGCATATTCCGATATTTAAATATTAAAAAAAAAATAATAATAAACTAAGGATCTAAAGTCGAATACCTACTTGACCAATACCCGGGGTACCCGGCTACCCATATCTAAGAACTTAGTACGCCTACAGAATTGCATAGTAATAAAGACTAATCTTTATGAAAAGAAAATAATATTCTAAATACAAATAAATGTAGACATTTGACTTTTAATAACGTTTATTATAAATTATATAGACATATTATTATACATATGAGGATATTTCCTCATATGGAGATTATTGTTGAAAACATGAGTTACATTTTGTTATGGCTTTTGAATGTTTGTCACAAACAGGTTTATTACAAATTACACATGCCTTTCCGGTCTTCCTCCTTTTGTGCTTTGCATCATAGGGTATCCCCTGAGCTTGGCTCAATAAAAAAAACAAACCTGGTTACAGATATGTCATGATCCGACGACAACTCTTCGGTCGGTGGAATTTGTCTTTTGGGAGGTGCCATATACAATGCTTCACTAAATTGCCGTAGAAATAATCGAAGCTCGTTTTTTTTAATGTTTTATTATTATCATAATAAATTATATAACTCGCAAAATTGGCGACATCCAAAATATTATAAAAAAAGCAAGAGGTCATCGGTTAGTCCGCCTGCGGGTTATATAACGTACTAACGTTTTGTTATAATACGTAACAATTGCTAGTTTTTTTTTCTGTCCTCGCAAATTGTTGTTTCGGAGTGCATCGTAGATAGTAGCACAACAGATTTTTTTTTTTTTTATTTCGGGAAATAAGAGGATATAGTCACAGTGTCATGAAACCTAAATAGAGTAGAAAATTCTACGCGGTCTTTAGATGGTTGCATCTCCGCTGGAATATACTTTTTTATTTTTATTTTTTTCAATGTTCCTAGAATTGTCAGGTTCCACGGTAATAAATGCTTTGCTAAAAGTAGAATAGTAAAAAAATTATCCATCGATATGTTCCTTCCGAATCCTTTATATTGCGCGATCTTTCACATTGATTAATTCCGTGACCGGTCCTGGATTTTCCAGTGTACATTTGACCATGCAATGAATATGAATTTTCTGCGTCGCATATCCACCATAATTGTATTCCATACTTTAGTTGTCTTGATGGTATATACTGAGTGAAACTATTTCGCCCTCTGTATGGATAAAGTTTCTCATCAACTGTCATACACTGCGGTGGTTTGTAAAGTGATGATAAGTTGGCATTCAACATTGTCCATATGTCAAGTATAGGTGCAGCTTTATCTTCTTCCAAAACCGACTGATGATCATCGCAGCTCGATATAATGGATAAGAAGAAGGCCTCCACATATCTGATGAATGGTCCTTGTTCGAATTATTAACATCTGACATTATGAGAATTCCCAAGAGCGCGTATACTTCTTGCAGTGTCTAATTTTTCGAAGTCAATTGCTTTTTGGCTGGATTTTTCTCGTTGGATGTTTTATAGACCGTATTCGCATTGTTGTCGTATGACGAACAATTAGATCGACCATTTCAACAGTGAAGATGCTTTTAAATGTTTTGCTGATCTACAAAGTCTCTGTGCTTCTATGTGGTCCAGACCTTTGCCGAAGTATGTTTTGAGTAGAAGTTAGGTGATGATTAGTGGTGTTTTAGATCAAACTGTTTTGTCTTTGGCTGTAAAGATTGTCGCCAGCGATGGCTCATTACTAGCTTCAGCGATTTCCGTCGATTAATCATCATCCTAATCTCACTCAGCTTCAGTCTCACGATCTTTCACTAAACATATAAATTATAATTATATTTTCAACTTGTTTTGAATATAAAATCATAGTAATGGGAAGAAATAATAGTATTTACCAAATTCTTCACGGTCCGATACTTCTGAACATTCGCTTCCGGGTATGTAATCCTCATCGTCACTATCTGAGACATAATCTTCGGCAACACAATGTTCCTCCAATAGGTCGCCCAAATAGCTTTCCCTCTCTTTCGTCAATCTGATCAGTTATTTATTTTATAATTTAAAAAAGGCATTATATAACTGCCAACAATTATGTGAACATGTTAACATACGTTGAAAATTCAGTTGCTAGTAAATGTTCCATTATTTGTAACTATTTTTTCGCTATCACAAGGAAATCACAGCTATTTTTCACTCAATAATGAAATTCCAATTGTACTGCTTCTACTTTTCAACACCTTATTTATTCTGAGCTAAGCACTAAAATTCTGTCCGCTGATAATTATCCTTTTCCTACGGTTTTCTACTCTAGCAACACTACAGCTAAACCTGGACCCGGCATATCTGTCTCCTAATTACTCTGAAATCTCTCCTTCATCTCGAGAATTGCGGCTACTTTGAACTGTTGGCTTATCTACCTTTTCTAATTACTCTATCTTAAATGATGATTAGACTGTCGGTTTATCGCCTTGTCATCAAGAAGGCTTCTTAACCTTGGAAATATTAGCTGTGCTCTTATGTGTACCTTGTTCTGGAGCTCACATATACTGGAGAGAACAAATTGTTCCCTCGATTGAAGCAAACTAATTGAACTGTTCGCTTCATTTAAATCTTTCTACGAAAATGTATGAGGCGTTCTTTTGTGTATTTTCTTTTCTGCTCTGTTCTGTGGACACAAAAGAACACAGCTAGTGAAGGGGTCCATAATGATTGTGTCAGATGTTTCTACATATTTTATACTCAGGAAGTCACGACAACAGCACGACCCGGCAACGATATCGCCGTCTTTTGTGCAAACAATCTATGGGTACCGGGATATCCCGGCCATTAAACGAAGTTATAATGTGTGGGTATTGACATAAAGGTTAAATAATATTGTTAGGCAAGGTATAAAAATTTTATTTCGGCTCGGAATATAAGAAAGCAAGCTTAAGATTATCAGAACACGATTTTTCTGTGTTTGAGGGCGACTCCTTTTTGGTGTTGCCATACAAGACTTTAGTTTGTCACTATACAGGGTGATTCCACCTAGAACGTCAATAGAGAAAGTCAATAGAGAAAGTCAATAGAGCAGGAAGTGATAGTACTCACCTATAGATAAACAAAAAAATTTATTGAAGGAAGGGCCATATCAACCGTTTAGGAGTTACAATTTGTTTTAAAAAAGCCAGTTTTTCTCAAAATACCCCGTATCTTAAAAAGTGCAATGCGTACGGTCACAGTTAAGAGCCCATTGTATGCAAGAGTTATTGTAGTCTAAACTAAAACTTTCCGATTTGTTTACTTTTTTTTTTACTTGGACCTCTATTTTGTTTTTCTAAAACGGTAGTTAACATAACTTTTTCTTATAAAAACTAATAATGATAGAGATTACTCTATAGGATTTTTTACCGGGTTAAACTTATATTTGTGCAAGAAGGAACTTTTTTGGATTCTCCGGTATACAGCAAAAGCTAAAAAATGTTTTTAATTTGTAATTTCATCACACAACCAATTAATATTTTGGGTGACAAGTTTCATGTCTTGATTTGACTCATCAACAAGTCCCAAATAGCGAAATTGAGTGACTTGAAAAACAAATGAATATTTTTCTCAATTTTTTCATTTTTTCATTTTTTTTTTTTGTTCTATTTTTTCATTTGTTTTTCAAGTCACTCAATTTCGCTATTTGGGACCTGTTGATGCGTCAAATCAACACTTGTAACTTGTCACCCGAAATGTTAATGAGTTGTGTGATGAAATAACAAATTAAAAACATTTTTTAGCTTTTGCTATATACCGGAGACTCCAAAACAGTTCCTTCTTATAAAAACTATAAACGGTAAATCCTCCTGTTTACTTGTACACCCTATGTGGTATCTTCAGCCGTTAAGTAGTTATTACCTCGAAACCTATTCAGGTGATACCCAAATTAGCCGATTTTTTTTTAAATTACGCCTTTTCAGTCGGTAAGGGAACAAATAATCTTTAAAAATAAGTTTGACACTAGTTTTGGGAATAGGCTATGTGCTAATAACTCTTTAACGGCTACAGATACAACATAGGGTGTAATAGGTCAACTTAAAGGGGAGAATATACAGTTATATATATAGATAATATATATAATAATAATAAAATGTATAATAGTTATGTTAACGACCATTTTGCAAAAAAAAAAAACAAAAAAAAAGAGGTCAAATTAAATAAAAATGTCAGCAAATTGTAAAGTTATAGTTTAGACAACAATAACTTTTGCAGGAGGGCTACGAGGCTGGTTGAGTAGTCGTTGGAAAGGCCATGAAGTTCCGCATGTAATCAGTCACAGGATGCTTTGTGATAAACTGGCTTTTTTCTTAATCACCCTGTAACTCCTAAGCAGTTGATATGGCACCCTCCCTGCCACACAATTTTTTGTTTTGTTTGACTAGGTGAGCAGTATCACCTCCTGTGTAGGAGGCACGGAAAAAAAACAAAAGAAGAAGGTATCGCTGATGTCAAAGGGGTTGTTGAATTTATTTTGTTATAATACCACTTATTCGACAGGGGTGAGTTTTCACTGAGCAGTGTTAGTTTTTGTTGCTTTGAGGAATTTTCTCATATATGTAGATTGTTGCTAATTTGGAATTGGAGTAAGAGCGGGATTCGTTAGAGGTTGGTGTTTCTGCTCTGATGAAGTGTGTGCCTTTTTGAAGAGAGCTGCTATAGGATTTGGTGCTTCTGCCGATAGTTGTATTCTGAATTCTGGTATTTGAGAGTTCTCTGTCCACTGGATTTAGTTCTTCTGCCAGTGAGGACTTTTTGTTGCTGGATTTGGTGTTTCTACCAGTAACCGGCACTTTCACCTCACAACTGGAATTGGTGTTTCTGCCAGTGTAGCACCCATGCTCTTCACAATTGGCGCCCACTTATTATTTATTTTATATTTATTTGGTGGTCATTCATATATTCATGGAATCCCAAGAGGACAAAATGCTCATGTGTTTCGTTATTCCAGGCCAGATTGGTTCACGCTAGCAATTAGCGACGTATCTAAGTATCGTGTCATTATTTTTACGTTCGGGAATACACGCATTTAACTGTTTATAAATTTAATTAAAATCTTTTATATTTTTCGCTTTTCTTACACCTGCTCTATTAATCTGCTGGGCGGAAACACCCGGTATATTTGAACACGGAACCTTTTTAGAAAAATGTAAATTGAGTTCAAAAATAGGACCGAACTGGCAGCTTCTTCGTAGGGTTGCAATAAAAAAAAGTGTAAATTTGGTACGTTGTGTTTTCGTAGCAATGGTAAATAAAATTTCAAAAATGTACTAGGTCGGGTTACCCCTTCTCGGTCGGTATTGCCATACAAAAATTTTGTTTTGCACTATATACTTGGTAGCCTCCTGTGGGGGTGGAGAGTTAATATTTTGTGCACGGCGTTTTCAAAAAAATTTCGAATACAATTTTAAAATGGGACCAATCGGGTAACTCCTTCGTAGGGTTGCCATACAAAAATTTAGTGTTTTAATATATATTTGGGCACTGCCTGATAGTACGTCGAAATAGAGAACTACACTCTTTCACGCGTTCTCATACACACACACACACACATACAGACACAGAGGGAAAACCTAAAGTTATATGTACTATTTCCGGAAGGGCAAAAAGTGTAAGTATTATACTTATTTTAAATAAGTTCATTTTTTCACATATTTGCTGTTTATGGAACTTTTTGTTTGTATGAAAATGATTTTCCTTTGATTTTTTATATTAACTCTACAACGAGTACAATGCATGAAATTAATATTCTGATACTTACATCCTCTAATACTCAAAAGTCACAAAAATATTTGAATAAAAAAAACCATCCCCCTTACAAAACAATTTTCCGTTATTTTACAAACAATGAATTTAAAATTAGTAGTAATTCTTTTTAAATTATCAGAAGAGAAAAGTTCAAATGTAATGCTCCTTTATCAAATAATCCCTTTGTCGTCTCGCATCTGTACACTGAATTAGCATTATTATAAAGAATTAACGCTTCTATATAAGGCGTCTTAAAAGCTCGAACTATACTATAAACACTTTGATGAAGTACAAAGTTTCTAGATCATGTTTTATATATATATATATATATATATATATGTACAGACATCTTTAAATGGCAACCTCAACTCAAAGATATTTTCGACATTTTTCAACACAAAAATTTTTTCTTGAGTGAATAGATACTAAAATTAATTTATTTAAAAAATTCCCAAAGTTCCATCCTTCCCTCATTTTTACCTCTCATCAGGGTATAGACGTGCTCATACATAGCTACCATTGAAAGGCCAATCATGATTTTTCTTGATGGAGGTTATTTTGTATTTCAGCGTAAAATCCCAGAACACCCAAGAAGTAATCTATGTACCCATAGTGAGCGCGTTCAGAGCTCTTCTCCGTTGGAATGAAGCATTTTTATTGATGTGATTAAGTCGAAAGTTTCAAGAATCTTATCATTCTTATCACGTTTTACGGAAATATTCAGGAAAATATTTGCTGTGCGGTGGAAAAGAATTGTTAGAATAATCTTGATACTAAAAAATATAAAAACAAATACATTTATTTCTCATTTCCCAACATTCTTGCACTCTTCTTTTTTTGCTTTTTTAGTATTCTATAGCAAATAGGAAAAATCAATTGTAAACTAGGGAAGGAGGGTAGATTAAAGTCTTCTATCATAATACCAGACACAGCATTTGCAATTTCAATATTGCAGCGTGGTTTGAACCGCAATTACTGAGAAATAGCTCGGTGTACGCTCGGTGTTCACTCAGTATGTAGTACATTCAATATTGGAATTGCAAAAAATGTCCGTGGTATACGAGTTTGTTGTAATATGACCCTAGTTATAAACCATAATCATTTAATACACGAACCCCTTTGAACCGAATTTTATACTGCAATGTTCGCTGCAACTTTTTCTGACACTTGTCATGTTGAAGTGTCTATTTCGTTTTTGTTTTCTATATAGACAAGCAGTTTCAAACTATTTGCTCGCATTTTGTATGTGCGCGGAACTTTTTTAAGTCAAATGACAAAGTCTTCTAATTAATTGCTCAGTATCGTAAACCGCAAGTACGTCTCTGAAATTTTATATTGCTATTGACAAAACTGCAATATCAATATACCAATATTGAAAATCTCTTTCCGGTATAAGATTGCACAAATATTTTCCTGCAGATATTTGTCTAAAGATAGACCCACATACATAGGTGAGGACAGCGCTTTAGGTTGGGAAGATTTTGAAATTATGTCCTCCACAGTATATATGTCGTCGATCAGAGCTGTCCAAATCGCGGATCACGGGCCGCATGCGGCACGCGAAGGGAATTTATGCAGCCGCCGAAGAATTTTCTAATAATGCATATATTATTTCATGGAACGTTAAAAATGAAAAAAAAAATGAAAACCTTATCAAAATTTCTGGTAACCAAGTTAGTTAGCTACGATAAAAATTTTAGCTAAGAAATGTTCCTAATATTCAGGCACACACCCAAGTTTCTATCTTTTACCAGAGCAATGCAATCCTTCGGTCCAATATAAAATCAACGAGGCTTCGATCTGATGTAGGGAAGCGCTCATATACGCATTTTTGGAGGCCTCCAATTTTTATGAGTGTAGTCGCATAATTATGCAATAAGAAGTTTTTTTTAGAAATTTACAGAAAATGTTTCCATAGAATTTTTATTCAATTTGATTTCGTGATTTCTTGAATTACATGGTTATGTTTGTTGAGTGCCGAAAAAAGATTAACCCGCTTTTTTGCTCTTCGGAAAGAAATACCACTATTTCTTAAAAATGAAGTGAAGTCTGATACAGAATAACCTGAGGATCAAATGCAGGATCCAATATTTTTATCAGACCTTGCATTTTTAACTGACATGACTAGTCACTTGAATGAGCTCAACTTATAACTGCAGGGTAAAAGTCAAAATATTGCAAGTTTATATGGTCATTTCAAAGGTTTTAAAAGAAAGTTGCAGCTATTCAAATCAACATTTATCAATAGCGACTTCACTCTTTTCCCTAGTTGCAATGAACATTTTGAGGAATTGAAAAATTTTGAGAGAACATCGTTTTCATCTCATGTAGAATATCAAGGAATTTCAAGAACGATACTTCGATTTTGGAAATTTTGAAAAAGATATTTTACTTTTTACTCAACCTTTAACTATTAATAATACAAACGTAAAATCCGATTTGCAGTTAGAGTTTTGTGATTTGCAAATAGATCCCTTGTTTAGTAACAAATGTGAAACAGAAGAAGATTTTTTTAAATTATTATCAGAAGGAAAGTATCCTGAATTGCGAGACTTTGGTCTTAGAATGGGGTCAATGCTCGGCAGTACTTATCTTTGTGAAAATACCTTTTCAACAATGAAATTTATAAAATCTAAATATAGAAGTTCCATGACAGACAAATCGTTATCGAATTTACTCCTTCTGGCTACCACAAACATTGAAATTGATATAGCTACATTAGTAAAGCAGAGTTACAGCAAAATTCTCATTGAAATACACAATTTTGTTAATAATGTCTAGTATTTCAATAAAATATAGTTAAACAGTAATAAACGTTTTTTTCTTGGGTGCGGCCCGCGGATAATTTTATTTTCATATTGCGGCCCTCTGGTTCTTAGAGGTTGGACAGCCATGTCGTAGATACTTGACGTAACTTGGTACTTCATGAAAACTGTAGGCACTTCATAAAATGTTGGCAGATAGTGTAACAGTTTGCGCTTAATGACTTTTTACACAAATTGTCTGAAGTTTTTAGTCTCTTCATGAAGTGTTACAAGCCTTAACGCCGACAGTGTAGTATCAACCGGTATAACCGAATACTAAGAGAAGAAGATAAGCGGTGAAGGGGTAGGTCACGCACAGACCTGGAGGACAGCCGCTAGCGTGTGTATGCTGCATGTTCGAGTCGCGTTTGTGTGTGCGAATATGGTTGCCTCTCAGGTTTGGGGGCGACGTTTACCTTCACCGTTCATCTCCCTCTCCTAATATTCGCTTATATCGGTTGGTATTACACCATCGGCGTACAAGCCTTTACGCCGTGTCCGGCTAATTGTTGATTGTCATGTCCGACTCAATTTTTTTTGTAGTTGTATTTTGTTTTATATATGTATGTAGTTGGAATTTGTTTTGTATTTGTAGTTTATTTTGGTTTGTAATTCTGGTTTAAATTTGTTATATAATTATTATCGTATTATGTTTTATATCTGTAATTGTTATTTGTTAGATTATGTATAGGTCGACGGAACACAAGTAAATTTCATGGATTTGAAACTACCGTTACCGACGGCACGCTTAATTTACTGTTACAGTTGATGAAATCAACTGTTGAGTAAGATTTGATAACGGACACTGAACACTAAACACCGAACACAAAAAATATATCCGAGAGATTGCAAATCCGATGATGTTTTAAAGGCATTACCAGGGAGGAAGAATTTCACGGAAAAACGCTAATCTGGTCCAAACGTCGAAGCGAGCGGATTTTGTAAAACGTCCGACCGCACTGAGGTACAACTTGGAACTGGAAAAGTTTTCATTCAATTGCAATTGTGCAAGAGATTTTTTTGTACCTTTTTTAATATTGAGGTGGTGTTGTGCTAGATTCTACATTTTACCTTAATATACTACTTTTGTCTGGAGTTTACAAACACTATACCCTAATTAAGGGCATCACTGCTGCAGCCAGACGTAAGCAAAGGGTAAGCCAGCAATGCCTAGCTACAATATAAAATGAACGATGCTTCGATCTGATGTAGGGAACCCCTCAATTTTTTCTTAGAAATTTACTGGAAATGTTTTCTTTAGAAATTATATGTAGTTTCGGAGGCCGAAAATGGCACACATTATATCTAAAAATTACTAGACTGAATAAAAGTGCCGCCTAAATTTTTCTGTAAATTTCTAAGAAGAAATGAATGCTTATTGCTCGTGTACGCATGTATGTATGCTCATAAAAATGTTTAGTGCCCCAAGCCGATAGCGATAGCGTTTTATCTCGGTAAAGCTCATCCACTCAATTCAATTCAGCGGTGAGAGTGAACATCTGGTTGGAATGTTAAGTTGTTCACATCGAATCATACTGCTGTAAACCATTTTGATAAGATTATTTTGTTTATTATATTTTCATTTCAAATAATAATAAATTTTGTATTTTGCAGCTGAGGTATGTATATTATTCGAAGTATATTGGGATGTCGCTGGACCAAAAGGAGGAATCAGATAAGTATTTCTTTTTGGATAATTTAAAGTTTTACATTCTTTTTTTTTTTTAGGAAATATTTCATAGAGGGTTGAGAAATAGTGGACTTAATAGAATTTCCTTAGTTATTTTGAAGGTTTAAATGGATTATTGCCGCAAAGAGCTGCAATTTTTTGGTGTGTGATTCAATGATATATTGCGACTAAGGCGTAATGTTCAAGAAGGCCGCAAAAGGATTCCTGGGGCAACAACAAAGTAATGGAGCACATTTTATTGCGAAGGTGTAGCCAAAGAAGGAGGCAGTATGTAAAATAATTGCTGAAATGTTATAATGAGTAACTTTTCCTTTTGCTGCTAAAATTGAATTTCTTTTTTTTTCTTTTTCAATAATACAATATACAGGGTGTCCCGGACTAATGCTGCAACATTTTGCCAAATGATTCCTCTCGTCCAGACAAGCAAAAAATTGTATGGCAGGGGGGGGGGCAAAATGTCACCGTTCCGACTTACAGGGTGATTAGTAAAATATGCTCTTTTTTCACTAAACACCCTATATCTTAAAAAGTACAGGGTGTACGGTCTACTTGAAGACGGCATTGTATGCAGAACCTTAGGGTCTTTCCTGTGAATGTTAAACCAACACCACACCCCTCCCCACTCCTGAGTTATGACGCTTCAAAGTTAAAAATTAGTTTTTTTTTTTTTTAATTTTTCCGTTATTATTTTAAAAATACCCCCACTAACATACCTTTTTGTTACAAAATTTCGAAAGCCCAGAGCCTCTTCTTTAATTTAACCCATTACACTTATATTCTATCTGTAACGGTTAAGGAGTTATCAGCGCTTAATCTCGCACCTATTTACTGCCTAAAAACATAGAATTTCTTGCCTTAGTAACTGAAAACAAGTCATTTTAATACACCTTTGCGTAGTTTTGTCTGAGAAGATCATAGCGGATTTGTATACTTGATTACATCACAGAATGGTAACTGCACATCCTTTCATAAGTGATGAAAAGAAAAAAGATATTAATTGTATTACACGGTTTATTACTGATTTTGAACTTAAACTAACTTACTGTACTAAGCACTTAAACTAATAATTATAAATAACTCAAAAGCTATTACACTACAAAATTAAACTAATTTTAAATTTTTATAATAAATTTTCAAAGTGCGAGCCCCTAACTTGCCTACATAAACTTATACTCCTTCGCACTTCCTCCGAAATATCGATTTCGCGCAAGTTCTTCCGAAGTTGTTCGAAGGCATCCGAGATCCGCCTTTTCAATTCATCCAATGTTTGGATCTCCGTAGCATAGACTATATTTTTAACATAGCCCCATACATAAAAGTCCAGTGGAATTAGATCTGGAGATCTTGCTGGCCAAGGGATGTATCCAAACCGTCCTATCCACCTCCTGGGGTAATGAGTATTCAACCACCGCGTTACTGCATTACTACTGTGAGGAGGCGCTCCGTTCTGTTGAAACAGCATTACACGTCGAATATCTAGCGTTACATCTTCTAGAAGTTCGGGCAGTATGTTTCGTAAAAACTCCAGATATCTTTCCCCTGTCAGCGTTTGTTCAAAAATGTAAGGACCAATCAATATGTTATCCAACACTCCGGCCCAGACATTGACGGAAAATCGATGTTGGAAGTAAACTTGCAATGGCCTGTGCTGATTTGAACTTGCATAGCAATGCAAATTATGCAAATTTATACTTCCTGACCTATGAAACGAGGCTTCGTCCGTCCACAGTATTCGTCGGAGGAAATTATCCTCATCCACCAAACAATGCAGGATCGAACGGCAAAATCTCTCCCGCGGATTACAGTCTTGCGGCATCAAACCATGAACGGGTGTGTAGTGGTATGGATGCAGTTCCTGCTCCCGAATTATCCTGCTGACGGTAGTCCTAGGGATCCCAAAACGGATGGAAAGGCGCCGCACACTTATTCCAGGGTTTCTTTCAATAGCTCGTATTATCATGTCTTGCTCATTTTGGACGTTTGATCTACTTGGATTTGTATCCCTGTGGTGATGTCGGAAGCTCCCACTTTGTCCCAACTCATTGACGATCCTCGTGAAAACTCCTCTATTTGGCTGACGACGTAAGGGATATCTCTCCTGATATCTTCTGCAAGCTTCAGAAGAGTTGTAATTACAATTCACGTATGTGACCATCATATTGCGATATTCGTTATTAGAAAAACAAGACATTGATATAATTGTACTTCAACTTAAATGGAATTACAAATCAACTGAAGGAATAGATTTTTTCTTTTATCTGATAAAGTATAAGATTGCATTGATTGCTATGATCTTCTCAGACAAAACTACGCAAAGGTGTATTATTTTCAGTTACTAAGGCAAGAAATTCTATGTTTTTAGGCAGTAAATAGGTGCGAGATTAAGCGCTGATAACTCCTTAACCGTTACAGATAGAATATAAGTGTAATGGGTTAAATTAAAGAAGAGGCTCTGGGCTTTCGAAATTTTGTAACAAAAAGGTATCTTAGTGGGGGTATTTTTAAAATAATAACGGAAAAATTAAAAAAAAAAAAACCTAATTTTTGTCTTTGAAGCGTCATAACTCAGGAGTGGGGAGGGGTGTGGTGGTGGTTTAACATTCACAGGAAAGACCCTAAGGTTCTGCATACAATGCCGTCTTCAAGTAGACCGTACACCCTGTACTTTTTAAGATATAGGGTGTTTAGTGAAAAAAGAGCATATTTTACTAATCACCCTGTAAGTCGGTAGGGTGACATTTTGCCCCCCCCCCTGCCATACAATTTTTTGCTTGTCTGGACGAGAGGAATCATTTGGCAAAATGTTGCAGCATTAGTCCGGGACACCCTGTATAATAATATAATAAATACAAATATTTATTAATTTTATACTTGCCATCTTTGATATTACTTGTTGCTATGATAATATGTATACAACTTGAATATGACAAAAGTCACAGCGGCAAGGACTAAGTGACTTCGGTTGCAAAAATTGTCATGAAAAAAGTCATTTGTCATGTCACCCAGGTTTTTAGAAATCAGCATTGCTAAAAATAAGTCATATTTTAACGCTAACTGTCACTTTTTCTGGCTGAAGTCAAGTTGCAGGAATCGCATTTTCGAAAAAAAAGTCACGATGTTATTGTCATTTGTCATTTTTTTCTGATCAGCTCCTGGTATTTTGACGAAGCAACTATATTCGCGATTTGATTTTCCTTATTCTTCCATTTTTTTAATTAAAATCCTCTGTTTGGTAACGTTGAATATAGGTGATTCCGCAGATCTTTTGTTACATTCTTGTGGTGTGCTTCAAGAGTTTATTCTTAGCCCTTTATTCTTTAGTTTATATATAAAGGGTTTTCCAATAACAGGTGTTATTTTAATTAGCCCGCTATTTCGGTAGATGTCACTTTTGGAGCTGTCAGTTTTTTTTGCATTTGACAAGTAGAAAATACGCCATTAATAAAAGTGGAACGATACGCGATCAGCAGTGCATTGAAATTATTAAAATTCACTATAAAAATGGTGAAAATGTGGCAGAGACGGTTCGTAAAACTCGAACATTTTTGGGTCGTCGTGAAGCACCTTGTCGGACCGCAATACAGAAATTGGTAGAAAAATTCGAGCTGTTGGGACAAGTTAGTGATGTGAAGAATAAAACCCGTGCACGTCGCTCAAGAACAGCCGAGAATATTGCTGTTGTAGCCGAAAGTGTTGTAGAAAGCCCAGGTTTCGCCATTCCTCGTCGTTCTTTGGAATTAGGCATTCCACAAACGTCATTACACCATATTTTGCATAAAGATTTGGGTCTTAAGGCTTATAAAGTTCAGTTAACACAAGAACTCAAGCCGGCCGATAATCAACAACGTCGAGTCTTTGCTGATTGGGTCCTTGAAATGCATGAAAATGATCCGGAATTCCATCGAAAACTCATCTTGAGTGATGAGGCCCATTTGCACCTCGATGGCTTCGTCAACAAGCAAAATTGTCGCATCTGGGGTTCGGAAAACCCAAGAGTTATTGTTGAAAAGCCTCTCTATCCTCAACGTGTGACTGTTTGGTGCAGTTTATGGTCCCGCAGGGTCATTGGACCTTACTTTTTCGAAAATGAGGCTGGAGCAACAGTTACTGTGAATGGATTGCGCTATCGACAGATGATTAATGATTTTTAATGGCCGGAATTGGATGGTATTGATTTGGATAACGTTTACTTTCAACAAGACGGCGCTACGTGCCATACAAGCAACGAAACCATTGATCTTTTACGGGAAAAGTTTCCGGACCGTGTTATCTCTCGAAGAGGTGATCACAATTGGCCACCGAGATCTTGTGACTTAACAAGTTGCGACTTCTTCCTTTGGGGCCACGTCAAAGAGAAGGTCTACGCCAACAGCCCAGCGTCGATTCAAGACCTCAAAGATGGAATTCGTGAGGCTATCGAGGACATAGGGCAGCCACTTTGCGATTTGGTTATGGAAAATTTCATGAAAAGGTTATGGTTCTGTAGGCGCGGTCGTGGTGGTCGTTTGGCTGATGTTATTTTCCATTATTAACGGCATTCCTTCCTCTTTATAATGAAATAAAGATACGATCATTTATCTCAAAAAATGGCATTTTCCTTGAATATCAAAATAACACCTCTTATTGGAAAACCCTTTATATGATCTTTATGAAGTTTTTCATGACATGAATGTAAACCTATATGCGGAAAGTGTCCAGTTTTATTTGAGTCCTGCCATGGGTCTCTTGGAATGTTTTAACTGTGAGCTTCAAAGAAGATTTTATTATACATTTTGAAATAAGATTTCTGTAAAAGTCGCAAAAAATTTTGTTGAATAGTTGCGAAATAAATCCATACGCTTTTTTTATAATTGAGAGAGAAGCAAAGCCATATACAAAATATGTGATATAGTATTATTACTAATAAAAAATAAAGCGTTCAGTGTTGCTATATTTCTTTATGCAAAATATAAAGCATTAAATCTCATTCGGCATTTGAATATGAAAAATCGGTTCTTGCTTCCTCGAGATATGATAGGATCATTTTAAATTCATTATTTCTTGATTCAGTGACGACATGTTGGTGTTTTTCTTTCTTTAAAGTGTTTTGTACTTTTGGAGTTTGGAGGCAATGCACGTTTAAACCAAAATCCCACATACACTTATACATCAATATACAATTTCGTATCGCTCGATAAGCTTATTTTACATTTCAAGGAATAGAACTTCGTCCTGTGGTTTCTGTAAATATTGGGGAAATAAATTTATATTTAACAAGCAGCCACAACATTTTACTTGCTTCAACTTTGGAAGTGGATGAAAATGGGTTGACAACTATACAAAGAGAGTTCTAAAAGCTCTTACTGTATAACGCTAAGTTTGCTTGTTTTGTCCAAATCAAATACAAATCTCAGTAATTTAGAATTCTGTCAGAAACTTGCTGATTTGGAGACTTGAAAATAATGCTTTGTTTTCATATATTCTCTCAGATATTGTAATTCTTTAGTTCGGTAGTTCTCTGATAGTCCAGTCAATACGGACTAAATAACGCCTTTGCCCTACAAAAGGTGAGGTAGTTGTGATTTTTATATATGTTATTCAGTGCCGAGCCCCGATGAAAAATCCAAGTTTAGACCCTTGAAGGGGGGGGGGGAAGGCTCCGCGTGGTCCGCCATCTTAGATTAAAGGTATTCAAAATAATTCCTCAACGGTGGATCCTGCGACAAAAATGTAAAAATATAAATTTGAAGAAGACTAAATTCCCTACATTTTTTGTTAAAATCCTTTTTATGTAAGTCTGATGTGTAATGAGTTACAGATGCGGAAATGTAGACATTCTTTCAAAAAAATTTATACATATAGCACCATTTATACAGGGTGTTTCATCCATGGTTGTCCATAGGACAGGAGGTGTTAGTAGTTAACCATTAAAAAAATAATTGTATGACAAGTAGGGAGCGGCATCCGAACCGTTTCGGAGTTACGGGGTCATTAAAAAAATTCGGTAGTCTTTCATAAGATACCCTGTATTTTAAAAATTCCAGAGTATACGGCCACTTATAGAGCTTATTGTAGGGCAAAAACCCCTACTGACTGGACTATGATAGTTATGGCGCACAGAATAAGAATGCTTATGTAATTCTTTCTTAGTATACTTTTGCTATATCTCCAAAATATTTAGAAGAAGCCAGAAGTGTATCGCAGGAAATTGGAAGCTTAATTGAATTAATGAAGAAATGCTATTGATATTGAAAAGTTAAAAAATTAATGATCTCGTTAAAAAAATAATCACTAGTTTGAAATAGATATACTGTTTAGGCTCATCGAAAATCAACGTTTAATCTTAAGTTAGTCATATAGCAGCCATAAGTAATTCACACAAAATAATGAATTATTGCTGAAATTTCTAATTTTCTAATTACGAGCACACAATGTTCACCTGGAAATGCTTTTGTTGTCAGAGCCTGCCGGCACGCGGTGAAAACAGCAAATGCTTCCGCAGGTGAAAATTTGTGCTCTTACATAAAGTATGAACAAAAAAATATGAAAATATTTTTTCATTTCTTATGTTATAACCCAACTCGATTTATATGTGCGAAAGTGGATTACAATTATGTAATGGCATGGCATGGCGTTCAATTGAACTAGCGTTTAATTTTTTATCAATCCAGCGGAGTTTAACTATGTATCTAGGTATTGGATCTAAGGATCAGGACATCATTTTCTAGACATTTTTCGCCTTCCTCCACCTACAACAAAAGTCAATTAATTATCATAAAAACCTAATTTTTGCAATTTGAAAATCGATGTTATTTTCTTAATTTTTTTTAAATGTAGTAGTTTAAGGTTGGTTTAAAATTAAATTTTTTCAGATAGAGTGTTATTAGGAGATCAGCTGACTTCTTATGTCTCTTAACTGTTTACAAAGAATAGCAATTTCGGCTAACAGACTTGTGTGTTCGGCATTTACATTTTAGTTTTCATAGAAACTAGGTGCTAATTCTTGCCCCTGCTACTCTTAGCCCCCTCCTTCTGCCCTTATTGTTTCATTACCAATTAAATAAATATCTCAATTGTATCAGTAATTAAAGTTATCTACTTAGGTCTGTTTACAATTTTTACTGTGTCAAAGTCATAGTCAGATTGAAACAAAAAAGACAAAAGCCCAACAAAACAATCTCCATAAAAAACTGGGATGAAAATAATTTAATTTAATTTAATTTAGTACGTACTCCGATTTTTTGTATTAGTGTTGTATTTTACAGAATTTGGCACTTATTTAATTCACTTTCGTCCTTTAGCTCATTGAAAAGATGTACCCACACTGAAACCGTCAGTAAAGATTAGGCATAAAGTATCAAGCACATCGTTTGGATTCGATTCGATCCAACCAATTTCGATACTGCGTATGCATGAGCACAATTGTTCCGTTCAGTTTCGAAGGCTTTACTTAAAAATTTTGCCCGATTTTGTCTTCCCGCTTTGTATCCATCTATGAAAACATTCTTTTTTATTGTTTAATTCATGTCTTTTTTTATTTCCTCAATAAAGGCATTTTCATCCATAAACAATTCTTTATAGATGATTTTCTAGGTTATATCATCAGCAAAAGTTGAAAGGTGAAAGTTAAACTTATCCGTTTGGATTCAATTTATTTCGGTATAATATGTCCAATTGCACGTTTGTCTCATATCTCTGGTTCGAAGCAATAACGGCACAACTCAAAATTTCTCTTTTCATGCTTTAAAGCTAGAACACATGCAGAAAACTAAACTTTTCGAGCTAGCGATCAGAGATAAGTCCCATCCGCAAGGTTATAAGGTTATCTTACTGATGAGACTGCTCACTGATCACAGTTTTGAGGTTGCGTTTTTATTATTTCGAACGACCCCGAATTTTATCTTTGTATGAATTGGATGGAAACTGTGGAATTGTATTTCCCCTTAAGCTCTCACTAGCAATAACCCATACTAATTCCGGCACAGTCAAGCACAAGAAAGAGAGCACAGATCCAAAAAGTAGGCAGGAAATTTGTCACATCAATTTTAACAAGGCAACGGAATACCGACGAATATCGAGAGAAAATTTTTCTTGCCTGTGATTTCTTGAGCAGGAGTCGGTGTGGGTTTGTACACTATTCAGGTACCAATTCTCAACCTTCACAGTCATTTCTCTTGCTTAGGGTGAGTGCCTTTTTCTGTCAGCTTTTTTTGGTGTGGGTAGTTCAACTTAGTATTATTTGGTGTGGGTTGCCTGATTACCTCGCGGCTATTTTATGGCACGAGTAAACATTGACTGACTGGTTTAGTGTGGATTCAGCATTAAAAAACAAACACACACACACACAATTAACTTCAAGGTCATCAAACGACATTTCCTATTCATGAAATTTTCGTCATTTCTTTGTTTTATGTATAAACATTAAAGACAATGTGCACTTAAAACTCTCCTGATGGTAAAATATTGCAGGACCAAATTCATGAGCATAATCCTTACCCTCGCTTTATATTAACTGTGTACAAACAGAAAACTCCTTCCAAAATCAACATGTATAGCAACACTAAGACGATATTAAAGGATATGAAAAAATTTTGCTTTTACTCTATATTGTAAATATATGTACAGTGATAAATATTTTCAATACACTGTACAAAATGTTTGTCAAACTGCAGCAAAAATATGTCTTAAGTTTCAGTATGCACTGCAATGGATGTATGTAAGTTATAAAACCACCTTTATACGACAACTGGCTTCGTGAAGCTGAACCAAAAACTATAGAGCCCGGTTGTTATGGGAATGGCCAAATTTGCCTGTTTTGGTTATCCGTTGCGTTCTTGTCAATTCTCCATAAATGTGACAAGTGGTCTTTTCGCAGCGTTTTGTCATACTTTAGTTAAGACTGGGGAGCACTATTGACATGCCGTTCTGCTCGTGTGGAGAGCACAACAACAGAAAAATTATAAAGGAATGGGGCTGTATTAAGAGCCCCGATTATATTCTAAAATACAATGGTTTATTTTATCGTCAGTTGATTACACTAGTTTTAAACTAATGTCTAACTATAAGTAGGAACGTTTCAGAATAGTACACTATCTTAAATATAAACAATTCCAATTAAATGATATTTCACTACAAATATACACAACTGGCTGCTGCGATTAATTTTCCTGTCCGGGCAAAAAACATTAGGAAAGTTTCATCATTCAGCTGCTTAAGACATGATTCCTTTTGCTTCCTTTAGTTTTATTTATTTTCAGCGTTCAACACTATACAGGAAAGATTATGAACTTGCGTCGTGGCAATTCGACCTTTAACACATGCCAATTCATTTATAAAATGTCAGCGAGGAGGAATATGTACGCACATTTCATCCACAAAACTTAATGAAGCTATTTTGAATACATCGAAACCGTAAATTATTGTCTTCCTGCGGGTGGTGGAACTATAATCACGTAAACGATAGCATACCATTGAAATGTTTGATCTTCGCAGACAGATTTATAGACAAGATTGGCGATAAGAAAATCAAATCATCTAATTGAGATGTAGGTTCACGAGAATTTAATAGGTTTCGTGGTAAGTCCTTCGTGTTCGGGGAAACATGCATGTACAATGTGATATCCTTCATCGGTTAATAGCTGCAGAGCTTGTAGAGTATCAATAATGTGCCGGACTGTTAGCCGAATCCGCAATGCCGATTTCAAACTCGATTCTTAGTTAATACACGTCCTATAACAAAAATTATCCTAACCCTCATCGCTGTACCATATTTAGAGGCCCCAAAAATTCGGAGCATAAGTGGCTGCGAGTTCATAGCAATTCATCAGAGGGCAGCTGATATTCAAGTCGTCGTCATAATGGACTTACGATTTTCTCTACGGAATACAAATTATAATTAATTGTAGCACAAAATCGACATAAGCTCCGAATTTTACTAACCAAGCCACAGTGTATAGATCAGTTAATACTACTCGGCGAATAGTTTAAATAATTTATCAAGACTTGTGGAATGATCGTATTATCCTTAGAAAGTTCGTAAATATACGCGTCATCTCAAGAAGGTGCAGACTAAAATAGCAGAAAATAGCGATTACGTTGTTTTTGTTACTCAATCTTAGTGAAAATAAAGCTAAATATGGCAGGAATCAGAAGCCTTGATTTACTTTTCAGTATATCCTATGTTTGGTCAGTGATACATCGCAAGCCTACGCTTTTGGGAATATCGTTTCGCACTGATGTACACCGGTTATCACTTTAAATAAATATTGAACTGCTAAGATTTGATACAAGTATCAAAATAGCTTAAGGTACCTTAACTCCAGTCCTCGTATCTTGCTCGCTACCTGCTTTATCTTTGAATTAGCCATTATCAAGTTGGGTAACAATAAAAATAAGCTTACTTTAGATTTACTTTTATTATACAAGCAATATTTAGTCTTAATACTGCAGTCCAATCATATAAGACAAAGAAATGCTAAAGATCGTATTTAATTTGTTTCAGTCTGCAATTTTTTGTGGTTGTGGGAGTATTCTCACAAAAATACGTAGTCTCAGGCCCAAAAAAAGAATGGGTGAAAGACAATAAAAACACCCCTAAACGGTTGATAATTAATTTGCCATGCATCCGGAACGGAAGAGAAAACGTTTTTAAAAAAATTAAAAACGCTTTTTTATTCAGAATATGATTCTAAATAAAAAAAGGCCGGTGGTGACCAACCTCTATCTCATCAGGGCGCGACAGTGACAGAGAAAGATTATTTGAATTCTTCAACATTTTGGTTCAAGAGCTAGCAAATTAAAGAAGCATGAATTTCTGTAGCAAGGAACAGAAAAACAGGGGAGTAAAGAAAAAAACAAAAACATCTAAGGAAAAATTCATCACACGCTCATTAAATACAACAACGTCATAAGTAAAAAACATCATTCTTAAAAAAATGCAATTTAAAGACTCGATTTACTCTCTTTCTGGTACCAAATGTTTTCTGGCAAACTCGTTTGTTTATTTTAGTAGAGTGATCTATTGTTGTAATGTATGAAGTGCTTAAATACTTTTCACAAACATGTATGGGCGTACTAAAACAATTAAACAAGCTTCATTCGTACTTGTGACGTTATTGCCACATAAATTGATTTTGAAATATGTCACAAGTTGATATATGACGTTGTTGATAGAAAATCAAATCATTTTATGGTTATTATTTTTATAAATTCTTTGAATTTGAGTTACAAGTGCCAAATTCCGTCGACCTGAAAATGATGTAAATAGGAAATAATCATGACACATTTTTTATGAGAAAAGAGTTTTGTTATTTATTAATTTAAGAGTACTTCAGGTTATTGGTACGAAGCTAAAACTATAAGTTTTGTAAAAGTTGTTATAATATCTTGGAATGTGGTTCCTGCTAGCTAAATCCAAAAGATCGTTTTTTTTTTCTGTCTGCCAGTCCAGTTTTTGTATTAAATGCAGGCTTAAAAATAATTTTTGAGTCATTTGCTTGTTTCTTCCTTTTTATAAGGTTGGCCTTCTGAAATTCGCCATTATAAGAATTTTTTACATACACAGAGATTGCAGATTCTCGCACGATCCTAATTACTTTTACATCATGAAGTTTTAAATTTTTCATATTCATGGGTTCAATGTTAGAAGAGACTACCTTGATGTCATAAAAATCTTCGTAGCACAATTCGTTTACTACAAAAGGTTCTCCTTGCTTTTTCGTAGCACGAATGGTGGCAATGAAGCTGTCAGGAGTATAAAATAGTCCACCTCTTAATTGAAGTTTCACCTGTCTTTCAATGAGTGTATGGGTCGAGTCACCCTTGTTCTGTGTGTGGCCCTTGATCAAGAATTTATGGGTGATTGAGTTTATACTGAGGCACCGTACGGCGTAAAAGTATAGGGCCAACGTAAATTTATTTTTTTTTTGCCCCACGCAATTATCGGAATAAAAAGTAACTTTAGAGTCAGTCATGGTAGCTTTCTTCTGCAAATACTTTAACACACAAGTACCTAATTCATTAAAACACCTAGATGTGCGTTGGACTCATTCCAAATATAGCATTAACAGCAATTTGTTTGCAAGTCATAAATAGTGAAATTGAAAAAGTTCAACTTCGATTTATAGTAAAAGACAGAAACATCTCCTTTGGGTATTTGCATGACTGCTTGGAGATCGTATATTGCGATAGTGCCATTAAAATTTTCTTTTCTTTATCGCGCTTTTTTTCTTTTCTTGACAATTAGATGTCGATCGTAGATCTGCTTTAGACCCCTTTTTTCTTCACTAGCAGCGTTTTCGTATGCCACACAAGTTTCACAAAAATTTTTCTTGGGAACAAAAAGTGAAATATTAAATTCCTCCGGGAACACCGCTGAAATATTGCATAGATTCCATAAGGTTTATTTTTACCTTTGCATGCTGCTATATAATCTCTATGGATATCGGCCAATGTACGACTACCGTCTACGAATGTTCGTGATGTATTCGCACGGGTATAATGGCTCTCAATTTTAGGAACAGCAGTGATATGGTGGCGAATTCCTTCGCGTATAGCAGTATCTTATGCTTTCCGTGTTTTCCTCGTTGATCTGGTTCGACTAGTACATCTGCCACCTTATTCCGTTTTTCCTGTACTGTACGTATTGTTCGATCATTTATGTCTAACGTATTTTTAAAAAATACATTACATACGCGAACCTTTTCACAATTCTTGCAAAAGTAGAATGAATTATTATTCAGTCGTGGTTTTCTTGTACCTCCGTCGTGAGTGTAACGATATTTTGGCAAAATAGCCGTCATAAAATTCTTAATAAACTATCTCTGTTCGATCTGACTTAGTGACCAATAGGCTGAGAATAGCTGCTGTCTCTCTTCTTGACTGAACTTAGATGAAGAATTCAATTTACATTTCTCTCCGCAAACTCCTTTCAGTTCCCTTCGCTCACGGATTTGTTTTTTATTTGCATGAGTTTCATATTCCTCTCCACTATTTCTCAGTTTCTTTAAAATATTCCTTTTCCAGTTTTCTGTTTTTTTTTTCTTTTCACACTTTTCTTGAGAAATAGGAATGTCTTGAGTATGTAGATGTGGATGCGTCATTACTACTAATACCTAAATTTAAAGAATTGTTCCCTAAGGAAGGAAATGACGTAGAAACGCTCGTCTTTTTTTCTTCAATGTGATTGTCAGAATCGTTGTCTTGACTGTCATTATCTTCATCATTTTTGGGTACTTACAACTTGTCGTTAACACTATCATCAGCATCTTCAGAAAATGAAGAACTGGAAGTATTTGAACTTGGGATAACGCCATTGTTTTGATTTTCTGTATAAAGAAGAAAATAGATAATAATATCCACCAGCAATAGGTTATAATTTTAGTATCATTTCTATTTATTTCTGAGGAATGTAATTTACAAATTATTACACATACCAGATCCTTTTGAAGTCTCTTGCGCCGACATTGTAAATTTATCAAGTTTCATTACCACAAAATGTGCTGAATATTCATTTTTAACGTAACATACTTTTTCAGTGATAAGCTCCTTTACATTATCAGTTGATTCCATATCGCTATTTACCACGATAGTCGACTGTTGTACTTTCACAACGAGTTGACACATTAATTTCCTCCGAGTATTCATTATTCAAAATCGTACGGAAGTAATTGTAACAAGAGTGACACAAGTATCATTAATTAAAAGTGTTTCACGGACTTGACAATATTATTTGCAGTAAGAACGTCATAAGGTTACTTAGTTAAAAATTTTAATTTGAAATTTGCCGCTTTCTTTATTTATTTATTATAACGTAATAAAAGGAAATAACACTTTTACAAAACATGTTCTTCAGTGCAAGACCGTCATATTTCAAAATGATACAAACTTGAATAATGTGCATTATCTCGTTCATAACGCCATAAGTCGAAATAATATGTTATGCATACAACAAGAGATATCAATAATAGACCTACCTTCAAAACAATATCGTCTTAACACACAGTGTAACTCTCTTGTATAAATTGTCACCAAGTTATCAGGATGAGTGAAACCTCATAACTGAGATAGTCGGTGTTGTCCTAAATAAAAATTACAAATCGCAGGGTCACACGAACGACATTAACGCTCTCTCGTGGCGAGCGTTTTAATTACAGATAGTACGTTCTTACAGTTAAAAGTACATACAAAGTGCATTCCTTCTGTATTAATAACTCAAAACTCGCATATTTTTACTTATGACGTTGTTGTATTTAATGAGCGACATCTCTTGCTTTGCACAATCAGCCAAAATTTCTATGAAAAAAATCAAAAATGTTCCAACATACGTCACCTCAGCAAAACATGAACGCAAATATTGTGCAATATATAATCCAATAAATTTGTTCACTCCCTGATATAATCAGCCACATGTTAATGATGTGTCCACCCTTTCGCTCTTACTGTCGCGCCCTTATGATATAGGAGTTGGTCACCATAGATTTTGTATTAAGAATCATATTCTGAATAAAATAGAATTTTTAATTTTTTTTTTTAATTTAGCTCTTCAGATCCACGTGTATGGGAAAAAGATTATCACGCCATCTGGGGTGTTTCTATTGTTCTATTGTCCTCCCAAGACCACCTTACACGAACCCACAAAATTGCAGCCTGAAACAAATTAAATACGAGCATTTTTTCGACTTATTTGACTGGACAATTGTATTCTCGGAAAGGGAAATGTAAAGGGTTTTCCAATAAGAGATGTAATCTTAATTAGCCCGCTCTTTCGGTAGATGTCACTTTTGGAGCTGTCATTTTTTGACATTTGACAAGTAGAAACTACGCCATTTATAAAAATGGAACGATACATGATTCAAGAACGCATTGAAATTATTAAAATTCACTATAAAAATGGTGAAAATGTGGCAGAGACGGTTCGTAAAACTGGAACATTTTTGGGTCGTCGTGAAGCACCTTGTCGGACCGCAATACAGAAATTGGTAGAAAAATTCGAGCTGTCGGGACAAGTTAGTGATGTGAAGAATAAAACCCGTGCACGTCGCTCAAGAACAGCCGAGAATACTGCTACTGTAGCCGAAAGTGTTGAAGAAAACCCAGGTTTGTCCATTCCTCGTCGTTCTTTGGAATTAGGCATTCCACAAACGTCATTACACCGTATTTTGTATAAAGATTTGGGTCCTAAGGCTTATAAAGTTCAGTTAACAGAAGAACTCAAGTCGGCCGATCATCAACAACGTCGAGTCTTTGCTGATTGGGTCCTTGAAATGCATGAAAATGATCCGGAATTCCATCGAAAACTCATCTTGAGTGATGAGGCCCATTTCCACCTCGATGACTTCGTCAACAAGCAAAATTGTCGCATCTGGGGCTCGGAAAACCCAAGAGTTATTGTTGAAAAGCCTCTCTATCCTCAACGTGTGACTGTTTGTTGCGGTTTATGGTCCCGCGGGGTCATTGGACCTTACTTTTTCGAAAATGAGGCTGGAGCAATAGTTACGGTGAATGGATTGCGCTATCGACAGATGATTAATGATTTTTTATGGCCGGAATTGGATCATATTGATCTGGACAACGTTTATTTTCAACAAGACGGCGCTACGTGCCATACAAGCAACGAAACCATTGATCTTTTACGGGGAAAAGTTTCCGGACCGTGTTATCTCTCGAAGAGGTGATCACAATTGGCCACCGAGATCTTGTGACTTAACACCTTGCGACTTCTTCCTTTGGGGCCACGCGAAAGAGAATGTCTACGCCAACAGCCCAGCGTCGATTCAAGACCACAAAGATGGAATTCGTGAGGCTATCGAGGACATAGGGCAGCCACTTTGGTTAAGGAAAATTTCTTGAAAAGGATGTGGTCCTGTAGGCGTGGTCGTGATTGTCATTTGGCTGATGTTATTTCCCAGTTTTAACGGCATACCTTCCTCTTTATAATGAAATAAAGATCCGAGCATTTATCTGAAAAAGTGGCATTTTTATTTGAATATCAAAATAACACCTCTTATTGGAAAACCCTTTATAATTAAAGGCCGCACTATTAGTAATCCCTTAAGAGAATAAAGCAATACTCTGAGATATACGTAATTTGGTTGTTACCACGCAAATTGTTTTTCTTTAGAAAGGGTGATTTCTAAAAAACATTAACCCTTAAGTAGGCGTATGGGGTCAGGTCAATTTTAATCCCGACAAAAATGTAGAACGCATTATCTCTCGACCTTGCGTCTTCCAGCAACTTTTCATCTTAGAAAGCTATTTGTTTTGCGCCCACTTACGTAATTTTTTCGTTAGTAGGCTTATCTTGTGGAAATTCCACATTTTATAATATTTTCGGATGAGTTCTGGCTCAAATAAATAAAACGTATTTTGAGATTATAGTTTTGAGTGAATAGTGTAGCTTTTCTATTCTACTCCTAAGAGTGGTTCATATTTTTTTTTTTCTTTTCTATAAATACTGGCAACAAGTTCCTCATTATGTAATATAAAATAATTGTTTTTTTTTTGTGTTAATTTAAGGGGGGTCATCCCGTGTGAAGGCAGTTGCTTTTCGGAGTTTTTTTTTTTTAAATTTTTTCCGGCGAACTCAAATAAACATTCCACATATTTTTTCATGCCTTGAGTACACTTGAGTACAATTCTGTCACCCCGAAATCGTCGCTAATTGCTTGCGGACACGGATTTACAGGATTTTTCGGTAACCACGATTGCGTCCTTTCTGTTTATGCAAAATAAAAAAATCAAACGGCATTTTAATCTGTGAAATATGAACTAGTTTCTGAACTACAACTATTAAAAAATATTGAAAAGTAAATTTTGGCATCTTGTTGAACATTTTTTCGCGAATTTTGGTGTTTTTCACTACTTTGTCAACATGTAAAAAAAATGGCTTGATGAATCCGAATTATCCTAGTTTGCAAAGTGGCTACATGAGTACTGAATAAGTCAATAAAACTTCAAAGGAATTCGTTGGATAGATTTCGAGATATCGTGGTTACCAGTTTGAAAAATACAGTTTTAAGAAAAACGCGTTTAAAAATTCGATTATCGCCAATAAAATTCAAACACTTTGGATACTCAATCAAGACTAAAGTAACCGTTATATTCGACACAGGAAATGAGTTTAGATATATAACGGCTTCTCTATTGTGCATTTATACCTGCGTTTGTATTACAAGGGTTCCAGTAAGAAATGTTAGCGAAAGAGGAAGGGTCCAATGCTGGAGCACACACTCAAACTCCAGGCTTTTTCAACGCTGTAACTTCTGAGAGACTCCGAATATCGTAAAATCACTTTACCCACACATTCTTCATTATATTTGGATGCAGTTTATGCAAAAATAATATAAGTTTTTTTGAATCAGTCACACGCGATTACCCCCTTAAAGAGAAGTTATATGTTTTTTTCAGTTTTTAATAAAACAATAAGATTTAGTTATCGAACTGGATTGTTTTTGTTTTTGAATATTTTGTGGTTTACTTAAATTTCTAGAAAGTAATTAGAGTCACTACTGACCCCATTCGCCCAATTGTGTAATTTTGCCAGTACGCCTACTTAAGGGTTAAAACTAAAGTTATGAGCAAAATCGCACCTAATAATGGCCAACTCTGCCATTGTTTTTTTTATTGCATTAAAACTGTGCAGAACGAACTGCAATGGATGTGAAGTGACGGGCTCTTTCGATTTATTGCACTCATAAAACCTGAAAGTAATTTATTCCAATTCTGTACGTATTACAAAAGTTATTAATTGCCTGAATTTTTTATTGTTTTCGTTTTTATTGCAGCAATTTAATTCGCAATTATTTTGACTTCAACGACATCGAGTCGAAATTAAAGTGAACTTTCCGAAGCTAAATTATAAATTGATTGATACAGAGCTAAGAACAACGAACCGTGTTAAAAGCGTTATTTAATAAATTGTCAAACTAAGGGTCGCATTCACCAAACCATTTAACATAAATTGTATTTAATAAAAGAGGGTCAGAGTACACTTAAAATTAATTTATATGTGTTATTTGATGTCAATATAATGAAAATATAATTATAATTTAATTTTGAGTGTTCTCTACTGTTCTTTTCTGGGATTTTAAAAACCATTTAATTATGATCCAACAATTTATTAGGTTTGTGTTTTGTGCATCTTGCTCTAAATGTACTCACTTCGAATTGATTTTAAAAAGCTGAGCGTTTGTAGTTATCCAAAAAAACATATCAAGAGATGTGTCAGATATAGCCAAACTATTGATAGATGAGATAAAAATTGGAAAAAAAATAAATTGTTCCAGTTCAAATGGCACTGCTTCGTGCATTTTTTTGTTTTTAACAATTAATATAACTGTTTACTTCGTGTCGTTTCGGTAATTATATTTCGTTAATCATTATATGTTATATATCAAAAAGCTGATAATCATGCGATTACCCCTCATAAAATAATTATCCCAATATTGACTTTTTTTATGGCCATGTACAAAAACTTATGTCATAGACAAACTAATAACATACAAAGACTGGACACGTGGAACAAAAATATGCAACACTTTTCTGGACTATAAAATCGACGATGCCTCGACGATGCCTCTACTTGCACCTGATAACGTAACTAGCAATGCCTCGCTCCAATATAAGATCAACGTTGCCTCGACCTTAGAAATTTACTGCAAATTTCTTCCTTCGAATTTTTATGCATTGGTCGAGACCGACCGCAATTCGTCACTCCAATATAAAATCAACGATGCATCGACCTGATGTAGGGAGGGCCACAAATTTCTCTTAAAAATTTACTAGAAATTTTTTCCTAGAATTTATAAGAACTTTTGGAGATCGACAAAAATTTGAAGGAGCGTAGATAAGCAAATAAGCAATTCTTTTTTTTAGAAATTTACACAAAATGTTTCGGTACAATTTTTATTCACTTTGGTGGCCGACTGGAGTTATTTTCAGATAACAATATGTCCTTTCATTATAACATAAATATTAGAGTATGGTTTTTAAAGGAGTATGGCTCATGAAAAAGTAGCGAAAAGCTACAGAAAGTGGTACGGCTGGTCACTTCGTTTAAAAACTTTGCAAAGGATTTTCCATATAGCACATAAGATATTTAAATCGTAAATGCCCAATGACTTATCGGAGAAAGCGTTATTATTTCAAAATACTGTCATGAAGATATTTTTCAATTTTGGGTTAATTTACAAAAAGTAAAAAACGTGTAAGAAGAAAATAAGTTTAATTATCGCTCTGATTTTATGTTAAAATTGGTTGATATCTCTGATTTATGGCCGAGTAAACTTTTTATTTGTGTAAGATGGCTACTTCTTGTAATTCTGCGGTACGAAACAGGAAAAGTTAATTTTTTTTATATGTTATTTCATCACACAGCTTATTTATTTAAATTTTTCATTTGTTTTTGGAAGTCACTTAGTCTCGCTATTTGGGACGACTTGGTGATGAGTCAAGACAATAAGTTGTTTGATTAAATAACGACTAAAAATTGTTTTCACTGTTGCTGTTAAAATAGTAGTGCTTGCGCAGAAAGGCTTTTCTTTTAGTTCAATTTGATGAAAACTAAAAAAATCATAATCGTTGGAAGTTTTAACATTAATACCATTAAGTATGTGATACTAACTAAACAACTTAATATAGAAACTGGTAACAACCTTGCGGTAAACTTTTAAATTAGGCGCGCGGTTTTACTTTTCATGCAGGTTGCTTAACCAAAGTGAATTTAACCATGTGTGTTCAAAATAAAACTATATAAAATAATATAGTAAATAATAATAATAAACTTTTTATTTTATGTATTTTCAATACATAGTTTACTACCTATTTTTTAAACTTACTTCTTTTGCCTCACCTGTTGGGATAATTCCTCCTACACTTCACGACACCAAGCAAATATCCCCATACTCTTTTTGAACTGTTGCCGGCCTGCAACCTTAGAATATAATATAGTATACAGGAATACGTGTAAAATTCTTTTACATGAGAGTAATTTTCCAAGAGAAGGACATAATGCATCGGAGGAAATGAGATACAGAGAGCTCTGTTCCGTCGCGAAACAGATCTATGAAATAAAAAAGTCAGCTTACATTCTAAATATACAAAACTTACACTGAACAGCTTTGCCATGATGCCAATAACAACAAGTTCTCACGATGTTGCAAATTCCGTGGTTGTTAAAAAACTAAAAAGAAACACACAAACAAATATTAATCATGTATAAACAAATGGTAAAGCCTGTGATCATTTGCGATCTGAGACCGTAACCAAAAACAACATTTGCCCATATTACATTGAAAATCGGAAATCGTCAAATTATTAATCTGAAAAAGAAACAAATATGCAAAAGCATTATTTAAAGTAATACTGAATAATAAATACAAAAACTTAATATCACATCAAGTTACACAAAATCTGTTGTGACAACAGCTGAATCGAGTCTGATCCCTGGCAGAATAATTTCTTTGCGCAATAATCGTGCTGCAAACCGCGTACATCCTTTTACCCTTCAAATTATTTCCGGCCGTACAGTAAAATTGCGTGTTGCTTACATATCCCGAACTGTGCGAATGTGGAAAAGTCTACCATCACTACCTTTCTTACGGCATACAATCTGCGAAAGTTTAAGGGCGATATACCTCGGCACTTTCGCTACTCTCCTCATATCTTCTAATCCTGTTCCTATTTCCTTACTGCCATGCTGTGCTTTGCATCATAGTGTATCTCCTGAGCTTAGCTTTGCTGTCCTGATGTGCAGCTCCAATTTTAGCAGTGCTTTTCGTCCATTCCCATTGCTATATATTCTAAGGTAAAAGCAACAGAATTTGAAGAAAAATTTCCATTAAATAGTTAAGAATAAATTATTCTTAATTTTATACAGATTGTTAGAAGTAATGCTGATGCGCCAAAAATTATTTTACTTATACAAAAATATTTGCATGTTAACCAAAAAAGTTGTGAAAAATATTCATACTGCAATTTGTACTAAATTCTTAAATTAAGACATTCACCCATAGAGGGTGCCAGGCCCGTAGTGACGTTAATTATTACTAGAAGATATTGAAATTTAGCACAGTCCGCTTTTTTCCAGCGTATGGTTAAAAGAATTTAACTTCCGTAATAGTGAGCAGGATTCAACACCCAGAAAGCATCCCTTCCAAAGCAAGCACTGCTTAGTTGCATTCGTAAAAATTCAAGGGGCTCAGTTACCAAACTAATCCATACAGAAACCAATGAAAAGTGTCATGAATGTAGCGAAAAAGACGAGAACTAAATCAACCCAGGCATCATCGATTTTATATATTCAATCGAGGCAAGCGTCCACTTGAACAGTCTTTGCATAGTTATTAGATCTTTATTTGAAAAATATGGACCAACCTAATGTAGGTAGGTACATACTTTGATGTGGTTCAAATCAGCATTCAACCTGACTTCGTTTATTGGTTGCTGTGAAATGAACTAAAAAATATCCTATTTAAAGATTCGAAAGGGGGCAATTCGGCAATATTGCTCTCAGCCTTTCATTAGGCTATAGAAATGCCTTTGACTTTAGACACAAGAACGTGGGTTGTAAAATATGATACTTTTGTATGCTATAATCGTACACCTCAAAACTTCTTTTTGGGGCCCTGGTGGGTAACTTTTCTAAAGTAGCGAATCAGTTTTAAAAACGACTCAGTTCAAACTTTGAATATATCCCATCACGTAGATTATTTTTCACGTCACGTTTTTCTACGATGTTTCTTTGCTTCGAAAAATATCTAAAATTTGCAGGGCAAATATGGAAGAAGTGTATAATGACTGAAATGGTCTTGCCTTTTTTCGCCTGAACTCTGGTTTTGTGGTAAATATTTAATATTTTCTATCCACAGAATTTCCATGTGGATTAGAGGGAGAATTGTCAAATTTTTTTAGTTCATTTTGCAAGAAAACTTTTACATCTATTAGATAATATATTTATGCTTACGCTTATTGCGAAGCTTTTAGTGAATGGGAATTTGTACAGTACACGAAAATATTTCACAAGTAAAAGGTTATTTTCTACAAACTTTTTTCAACTTACAGTTGCTTCGAACAAAAGTATGTCGCCCTCGACTTAATTATAATTTCTATGATTTTTTTTTTTTTAATTCAGTGTAAGTTTTTCTTATGATCTACCGTTAGGCAGAGGAAATAATTTAAATTATTGGACCGCAAATTGATCACCGAATTGGTGCAACGTGTTCGAATCTACATAAAACCGATAGTGGTGCAAAGCACAGCATTAACTATATGCTGGTGTTCGCCCTCCGGTACCAACTATTCCTTGTAAAATACATATGTATGTACGATGCAATTTATTGCGAAGAAGTCAACTTTCTAAAAATTTTAAAATGGCTTTCGACATTTTCCTTATTCGGTACCACTTGGGAATTCCGTATATCCATTAAAATATCTTGAGTGTTGCTATGAATCCATTATCAACATTTTATGGTTCGGGACGTTCAGCTTTACTCCGCACAATTACAAGAATAATAAACCTAACAATTCATCTTGGTTTAACAATGATTGTTATACAGGCATTAAAAACAAAGATGTTGCATTTGAAGAATATAAACTGTGCCATTCTGCGGAATTGAGACAGATCTATAGAGAAGCACGTAACACCTGCAAATCCATTATTCAGCGAGCTAAGTTCCAATTCGACCAAAACATTAGACGAAAGGGTAGTAAGAGTTCTGGTCTCTTAATAAAACAGTCAAGAACAACTTCACCAGTTCTTCGGTACCGCCTCTAATTCACAACGGGGATGTGTACACGGAATCACTGGACAAAGCTAATTTGTTTGCAGGTAATTTTGCTGCGAAGTCTTTCTTGCCACCTCTTCGCAAAGTCCTCCTACTCCACTAACTTGCAATTACAGGCAAAGACCATTACATTTCCACACGAGATAGGACTTCAAAGTGCTCGCAGTTCTCAATGTTCGATGCTGCTGAGCCTGATGGTATTTCGCCCCTGATACGCAAGGGCTGCGCCTAAACCCTAAACCCCTACGCGAACTATTTTACCTGTCCTATTCGACAGTAGTCTTTACTTCGGAATGGAAACTTGCGCATGTTCAGCCAATACCCAGAAAAGGGAAAGACAAGCTATCCCTGAAATTATAAACCAATTACCCTTACTTCGATCCTTTCGAAGGTTTTCGAAACACTCATCAACACCCAATTGATTAAAATTCTAGAAACTAATCACCTTATTAACGATCGACAATACGGCTTTCGTGCTGGCCGCTCTACTGGACATTTTCTAATATTCCTTACTGAGCGTTGGAAGCAATGTCTCCATATATTGGCGAATCTGTGATTATAGCATTAGATATCTCGAAGGCCTTCGATAGGGTCTGGCATTCTGCTATTTCAGCCAAAATTCAGGCGCTGTTCAATTCAAGTTATATTGGACGAAGTTACTTCTGCCCGTTTTATACTCCATGCCGGTGTACCGCAAGGTTGGTGTGCCCTCTCTCTCTTTTATTAATGATCTGCTAGCGGTCACTTTCAACCCTATTCATAGTCTTGCAGACGACAGCACCCTTGATTTCGTGTTCTCGTTCGACTCCATATCTGATTTCCATGCGAATGTTATAGCTGACAAACGAAAACACATGTTCAGTTCACTAAGCTATGACCCCGCAAATATACTGGCTTTGGGCATAGCGAGTCGGGTCTTGTTTAATGCTTCCAAAACGTAATGTTTTCTCATCAGTTAAACGTACTCCAACACCCGATCAATGCATTTCCGTCGATGGAGAAGATGTCTCGAACTCACCACCTCTTAACATCTTCGGCATTGAAATATCCAACAATCTTAGTTGGTCCGATCCCACTTTTGGTATTGCCAAAAACGCGATGAAATGCCTGGGCTTTTTGCAAAGATGCAAGAAATATTTTACTCTTTCAAAATTGGCGCAAATCTATAAGTCTAATATCAAGCCTAGAATAGAATATAATTCCCATATTTGGACAGGGGCTGGACGCACTGCATTGCCCGCGTTAGACAAAATCCAAAAGATGGCCTTCCGGCTTATTAGCGATGACATATCAATAGCAACTATTGATTCCCTAGAGCACAGACGTGATGTCAGATGTCTGCCTCTCTTTCATCGCAACTTCTATGGTTATTGCCACCAGACGAGTTGTAACCCGAGCTCATCCTTATACCCTTGAAGTCAAATTCGGCCATACCTTGAAATTCCGTGAATCATTGGTAAGCAGAACAGTACGAACGTGGAACTGTTTGCCATTATCTGTTTTGCCCCCAGCTATGAGTCACAAATATTAAAGCGTAACGCGCACCGTCACCTACTTCACTCAGCCCAATAATCCTCAATTCCCTACCCCTTATTCCTTTCCTGCCAAGGCTGTACTACGGCATCATAGGATATCCCCTGAGCTTTGGCAACATCATAAAATAAAATTCTTAATTACACTACGTTTAAGGATCTCAACTCCAGATAGTGATCGATATCATCTAGCATTTAGACAATCCGGATAAAGATGGAAAAGTGTATTTGAGTACGAAAAGAAAATTTGTCATGCCCACAAAATTTACGTTGCAAACGTCAGTATTAAATATAATTAAATACCGGTTATTTTAACTAATAGTTCACTTATATGGAATGCAAAGCTTTAAAAATATTCAATTGTAAAGCTATAAAACACACATTGAATGTGCAAAACTGTTAAGATAATAAACCAAAAACAAAGAGTTCGAAAGTAAAGATTCCTGCGTCTTATCTCGTCTCGATTTGCCTTGCCAGGGCAGGCAGTAGACAGGCAACTCAAGCAATCTCAGCCTCCTACTCATATCAAACTTACTAAAGTATACATCACCACGACCATTTATTATAAAGTATAAAGTGCAAGTCCGCCCGCCCTAGCATGCCTGATGCCCCTGCAATTATTTATGATTGAAGTAAGTCGTAGATTTACGTTATATAGGAAATCTTTCAGTCATCTATGAAAACACAAGTGTATACCAGACAAATTAAAAATCACTTCGAATTGATGATAGAACGAATATAAAATATCTACACAATATTTTAATAGCGGAGAACATAGGTAATCAGTATCTCCTTTAGTATTACTGTCCAAAACCAAACAGGACATCATTAGTGGTGCGGTACACTCAGAAAAATAGTTGCTAAAATTAAGCAAAAAAGGGGGTTAATTTAAGCATAGACGATGATGATTTTCGGTCACCCACGCCGGGTGTTCATATACACAGAAAGAAAAGAGAGCATTCAAAGCAAAAATTGTCCGCGTTTGAATGCAATTTTAAAATTTTCTCGTTTAATCCAACTCTTTTTCTTTCATATTAAATAAAATGGCATTTAAATTAAATAAAAATTAAAAAGTTAAGTATTTAATAAATGCTTTTGATCTGAGAAGCATTCAATGTAAATGGGTACGCATTTACTTTAAATGAGTTTTATTTTTAAAATTTTCACGAACAAAGATAGTTTTCAATTTGAATGTCCTTAACTTTTGAACCAAAAGGTACAGCAGTTCATCTAAACAAAAAACTTTTGTTCTAAAAGTATCCATGTTTGAGTGTCTTCTGGGAAAAAATACAACCGCACTTTTCCCTAAATTTGAAAGTATTTATATGCATTTGTATAAACAGCATGGAGCCACTCAAATATGAATACTTTTAGAAAAAAAGTCTATTGTTTGAATCAACTGCTGTTTCTTTTGGTTCAAAAGTTAAGCACTATAAAATTAAAAAACCATAATTTTTCATACAAGTAAGTGACGGAATGAAACTGGCGTTGCGCTTTGTAATACAGTACTAAAATACAAGTGTTTGTTGATTAAAATAAATTGCGTTTGCTCAGTTTGTGGGTAATGTTTTACGGATACGGATTTAAATCGAGAAATTCAATATTATTTTCATGACACCTTACCGGTACTTGTTGTAGTTTTGTGCAAATTATTGTGATTAACGCGGTTTTTTTTCTATTAATACCTTAAAAAGGTGAATAAGGAGTTTGTGAAAATTTATTCAGGTTTTAATTATACTATTTTTCACAGCAATATAATATTACAAGTTCCATTTTATCTTATGTCGAATTCTTTTCAAACAGTTCTACGCTAGTTGAGTTGATCTCTATGGGTTTTGTTATTTTATTGGAAACACTAGAACAACCTCATTGTACTGGTGTAGAACTCGTTGAAAACAATTTTACATTAGTTATTAGGTATGTTATAACATTGCTTTTGTTAACGCTTAAACTTAACTTTCTTAAAATTCAGTCCAACGAAGTGTTTAGTTTTTTAAAATGGAACAAACAGAAAATATTGGAATAGAAATAGTTCTTATTAAGAATAGTGCATTGAACAATGAAAAATATGAAGAATTTAGACTTGTTAAAGTCTTGGGATTTGGAGTCAATTTACTCTAGACTCAAAGGTGTATTTTTATCATTATTTTTTAGTGGTAAAATTAGTTTTTTTTATATCTTCTAGTAAAGAAGAAGCTATTGAAAAGTTTTCGATTTCAGTAAATTTTACAATTAAAAAATTTGATTGTAAAAATTGGTGGTGCAGTAAATAGAATTAAAACAATATGGGTATTCACGACGGCTCTAAAATAATATTACTCATTTTGTTATAGTGTTGTTATGAAGCAATAAAAATAGAATAATATAATATAATTATAATAAATAGAACTTTGTTTTCATAAGGAACTCATTTCCGTTTAAATAATTTTTTGTACAAAATTCTTGATATACATATTTGTATTTGTTTGAGTTGTGCTTAGCTCCTTAATGGAGAGTGTCCACACCAATCAGATTTTAAAAAGAGTCTCTAAATACAACTGCATTTCTTGTAAACATATTGCTGCAATTTTGATAGGTTTAAATATATAAAATGTGGCAAGTGGAATTGCGTTAATACGAAACAAAACATTGTAATTAGTATATTCACTCATCTTTCTCATTCTGTATTTTCTAAATATGAATTAAAATAGCTCTATAGATCGTATTATATGAAGTGATAAACTGTATCTTTATCCTTAAGCCTGATTATAACTATGCAATACTGAATAAATTTTTTGTTATCATTCAAAATTATATATGTGTTTTAAATACCCCTTGAATACCTAGTACTAAAACAAGATAATGATGCACATAACTTTGACTGGAATTTCGGATATCAAGATTTCAGTTCCTTATATTTACCAAATATATTTTAATTCAATTATTTCAGCAGAAAGCAAATATATTTATTTCCATAACAAGACAAATATTTCGTTATTAAATCAAATTCATTTATTTTATTTAGCCAAGAATTAAACGCAAAATATTTTGAATCAAATGGTATAAATTGAAAAGTTTTTATTTTAATTCAAACTAATGTTTGTTTAATTGAACAAAATAAACATTTGAATACATTCATTTGAATGAAAAATATAGTTTTTAATTCAAATGGATTAATTGTCGGTTTAAATGTATATTTGTCATTCATATCAACAACCAATCCGTTTGAATCAAACGAAAAAGCTTTTAAAGTTTTAAAATTTAACGCATTTAAGTCAAACATCCTTTTCTTCAGAATAAACAAAACAAGCATTTGATGACGTAACGTTTGTATTAAACATCCTGCGCATTGAAAACCAAACATTTTTACTACTGGCACATTTTTAAATGTAAAAATTGTTGGTTCAAATAGTTGTTTTATTGTTCTGATTAGTTCTTTTCTCTCCGTGATTAAGATCAAATCGTACTCAATTTAAACAATTTCAACAGTCTCGAATCGAGCACGTCACACATGGTAGTTGAATTTAGTACGTACAAATTCTCAATTTAAGCAACAAATGCTTACTTCAAGCTAGGCTAAATTTGTTAATTTTAGCATGTAATGCTTGGAGTTAGAAAATAAATACTTAAATTAAGCAAGATATTCGTAGCTTGAAACAAACGTACTAGAATTTAGCACGTGCTTTAGTAATAAATACTTCTATGTGATTATTTCCACTTATGTATATAATATTATAATAATATTATATAATATATATAATAATCGTATATTTATTATATTATATATATATATATTTTATATTATATGTGTATTATAGTATTATATACACAAGAAGAAATAACCACATAAAAGTAGTTTAGGTACGAAATACTGGTACATGAGAGTTTTTTTTTTTTTTTTTGTAATGAAAGACGTATGGTATTTTAATTAGAGTTTATTAATAAGTAAGAAAAACATATTATATTCTTAGCAGGCAGGTCAAAAATCACAGTGAAATTAACATTTGTCATTGAAAAATCCAGATATACATATTATTTATAAATTAAAAGTTCAATGTAAAGGCAAAATAACATTATTTATTATATAAAAATTTATTTCTAATGAACAACTTGCCATTTGGCAAGACACATAAATGAAGTGGAGGATTTGTAAAAGTATTAATAGATAAAATAGAAAAGACATTTATTTTATTTTTAATTTCGTAAGCCTTGAAATGGTTGTCTATATCATTGATGTCATAATGTTGTACAGTTAAATATACTGAGTTATTTACAAGTAAACACTCAATGATCTCGTAAATACTAAGTGTGGTATTGTCAGAATATGAAACTAAATAACCTTCCCTGTATACCTTCCCTTTATATATGCATTCTCTGTTGTAATAGATTAGTTCATCTTTATGTGAAATGTCATTATTTCGCAACATTGTAAAATAAATTTTTTTTTTAAGCTGTTCTGTCTATAATTTATTTTGAGGAAACTGGTATTCTGCCGAAATTATTTTACCTTTCATGAACAATTTGTTGCCAAGGTTAAACATATATTTTTTCTTGAGTTAGTATTTTTTGCAAAATATTTTAACTTTTGATGATTGTCCATAAATATTTAAGAGGACCTGACATTTTAATTGCACTTACATAATGCACGAGACAGTGATGCTTTGGTTTCAAAGTTTGGGCAAATAACATTTGATACATGTGGTTATGATTATTTATCAAACATTTTAAGCGAACTAAAGCTGCATTATTAAAGAATGGTAAATGAAGTAAATCTATAATATCAATTAATTTGCAAAGAAATATCCATACTTTGTTTTTTTCAGGTACTAATTCACCTATCATTAGTGGCAAAAAATGGGCAAATGTTTCCATTTCCCTTGCAGTCATTTTAAAAGGCTTGTTTCGCAAATGTTCGGCTTGATTTGAGCACTGCTTGTTGTTGGCTTAAAATGAGCACGAAATACTTGCTTTAAGATACAAAATACTAGTTTTACACAAGAATATGCTGCATTCAAGCTGAATCTTAGCATATGTTGATTAAACTAAGAATTGTGTGACATGCTTAAATCAACCCTACAATACTTATTTTCTTAGCACGGAAAATATTTTTGAGTGTAAAATTAGTCCAATGTCCTAGAAGTTATTTCACAGAAGACGTTGAATCTATGAATTCAAAATAAATGCTTTAAAGATCAAAAGATTTTTATTATTATACTATAACAGTTTAATCTTAAAATAGTTTTGCTTTTCTAGAAAAACGTTTAAAAAAATGCATATAAAAAATCTGATGAGACGCAAAATAATGCAAACGCCATCAGGCATATAAATAAACATATCTTAAGAAAGCATGGTAGATGCAAAGTTTTAATCAAAACACTTTTTTAGACAGGGATAAATTCGTTGTCTGCATTTAAATAATTTCATGCATATAAAGTATTTTAATAAAAACATAAATTTCGCTTGTATCAGTTAAACAAGAAGAGATAAAGCTTTTGTTGAATTCTGTACACAAAGTGAACGCAGATATGTAAATAGCTTGGTACAACCTCCAAAATAAGCACTACTCTGTACTCTGGGGATGTCATAAATCACTTTCTCTACCATAAATTAAAAGAGTTGTCTTCCCCTGTGCAAGCCGGAATTATTTTATCGTATACCACATCTTCGGGTTTCCATCATTAGGCGAAAAATAAGAGTCCTTCTGCGTTCTCAGCAGTTTAAATCAATAAAGCCACAAGGAACTTCTTTCTTTGCTGAGCAAGGTGAAATGAAAATATTACTGAATTTGTATTTATCTTGTCGATACGCAACAGTGCAGTGTATGTCAACTTGTACCCTTTCTTGTTGATTGTTGTATTGCGGCCATATTTACTATTAAGAAAAAAAAAAGTGAAATTGATTCGTGTGTTTATATAGAATCCCAGCGGGAAATCTGGTCAGGAATTCCATGTGGAATAGTGAAGGATTGTGCAAGAAGATGAAAGAGCTGAACAATTTTTTATCCATTTCAAACTGATTCCGGAAGAAGCTTGTTGGAAGGTGCAATATATGTTTTCAAGCTCAATTTTATTTCGTTTGTAAGCTGATTGGTATTTTCGTTTGCACAGAGTAAATTTATTTCTGAAATTGTTTTCATTTTTACTAAAGTGGAGCTACACAAGAAATAAAATGAAAGAAGAACTTTCTAAATAACATAAAAGTAATAAAGGCTAATACTACGGTGGAACTAAGAGCGGAAAATGAGCAGCTCCAAATGGAAACTGAGAAAGTGTAGGCAGAACAGAATAATTTACTATTTGTGCTGAACCAAGTGGATAAAGAAGAGCAGACGGCATAATATTCTGATAAGAGGATTAAAAAGTACCTGTAATAGGCAAAATAGGAGAGCATTATTGGAGTTGTGTTCCAAGGCTTTCAAAGTCAGCATCAATACAAACATAATCAAAGTAATTAGGACGAGAAAAGAGATCGACTATGTTATTGAACTGGATACTATAAATAGTGGCAAATTAAAAGACAGTGGGATATTTATCCAACAAGACTTAATGGCACAGGAATGTACACATCGGTTTCATATGAGAAAACTGAAGCAATCAATGGACGCAGGAAGGTATTGTGGCTCGTTGTACTCAAGATCAAGGTTTTCTGAAGAAGATTGTAGTGAAAACTGGGATGTATTACAATGTTCTCCTGAAGGATATCGGTTCACTTGTTGTTTCTGTTGGTGGTCAACACTAGAAATTAAAGGTCTGTCAGCTTAATTCTTTAACGTCTTATTTAACAAATAAATTAATATTTAGTAATTTCTTCTCCTATAATAATAAATTTGTTATAATTTTCTTGTATGAAACTCGTGTTACGAATGACAAGTTTCAGAGACTTTAAGCTTTTTAGGCTAGTGCCAATACCTTTTGGAAAAGAAATTTTGTAGGGTCACGAATCAGTGCAAGCTTGTTCGTTAAAGTGGTCTTTCTCATATATTTCTAGAACGTTTCGTCGTACAGTATAAATGATTATAACCAATTTCATAGGATTTCGTATTTTGAAGAACTTTTCCGTATAATAAAAACATTTACGCTTGATAGTTTTCACATTATAAGTAAAAATCATAATTTTTTTAAGACAACACTAAGAAGGGATTCATCCTTTTCCGGCAGTGTCCAAATATATAGCGGAACCGAAATTTTTGTATAGCAACCCTACGAAGGAGTTACTTCAGTGGTTCTTAACCTTGTTGGAGGTACTGACCCCCACCAGGTTCATATGCGCGTTCACCGAACCCTTCTTAATTCGAAAAATATAATTTTTTCAAATTCAAAACATAGGTATATATTTATACATAGGTGCACAAAATGAACAAAACCATTAAAGAGCAAAACCATTAATAACAAAGAACCAAACCATAATAAAATGCTTTTAATATAAAAACAAAAACATAATAATGAATAGTTAATGCAAATCAGTGTGACTTCTGCTTTTGCCTTTTAGACACTAGTTCAGAAATGCGCGGCTTTATCTTGGCAAGTGCCACTCTCATGTCATTTTCGCAACAAAGTTTGATCCTTTTCTTCGTTTTTATGTCCAACATCCTCGAAAAGAATTGCTCGCAAAGATATGTTGTAACAGACGGTATGAAAATCTCCAGGGGTACGTTACCATTTGTTGACACCAAAACGTTGAGAGCGTTGTTGTTTTGAAGAGTTTCTGTTGAACCTGGCTCTGCTGAATTTCAATGATTTCATCGAGGTATTCATCACTGACATCTGTTGTCCTATCTTATACTTATTTAATCTTTGGTTTGAACTCTACCGAACCCGGGAGACCGACTCACCGAACCCCTGGGGTTTGACAGAACCCAGGTTAAGAACCACTGAGTTACTTTTTGTGTCCCATTTGCGAATTTAATTTCACTTTTTTTTTTTAAGAAGGTCGTGTGTAAAATTTCAACTTTCGAAGTGAATGCATTCTCGAGTTATCGTGCGGACGAACAGGTTGACATGCAAAAATTAAAATAGCCTTTAATATTATTCATAGGTCTCCAATCCATTTAATAATAATAGTAATAATGTATATTTCCTGGTAAGCGATACTACAAGATTTACAATCTCTTAAATTTGTATCTATTGTACAGACGGGGAAATCAAAATTTAAAGAATAAATTCCAAATCAAAATACAAATAAAAATAATAAAAAATTAAAACTATAACCTAGATTAACATTAAAAATAAAATGAAAATCAAAAACAAAATCAAAATCGAATTAAAAATTAAAATTAAAGACAAACTAAAAAATTAAAAAAACCAAATCAAATTAAAGAAAAATTTAGATCAAAATTAAATGTAAAAACAAAATAAAAAATGCAAAAACCAGATCAAAATTAAATTAGAAGATAAAATAAGATTAAAACTAAAAAACAAAATCAAAAATTTATAAGCTATATCAGAATTCAAGTTAAAAGAAGGGCAGAGAAAAATAAAATCAGTAAAAGATAACAAATGCGTGCGTATCGCAGTCGTAAAGAACGTTATACTAGGAAATCAACAAGAAGCCGTCTGAATGTTCCCAATATATTTTTCCACTAAAGCTTGTTCCAAGGCGGGTCCCACGAACAGTATGAGAACCCTCTAAGACTGATGATTCAAATCTACGTATTAAAAACCTACGCCCTCTGGTAGACTTAAGGGGGTATTCTAGTCTAGAGGCCCGAATTTTAGGTGATTTTTGAAGTGCCGTAAAACAAAGGCAATCAATATTTTTCTATCCATTTTTTTATGAGTTATTTATTAACATTACAAGAATATAGAAAAAAATTAAAAAAGTTGAAAATTCAAAAAATTAGCAGCTGATGAATTGGGGGGCCTCAAAAAATTACCACGTGATCATGCCCACGATTCCAACCTGCCTAGCAATGTGAAAAAAAAAATAAAAAATATTATTAGTCTAGAGTAATGTCGCTATGTTCGGAACTAGGGAAAAGTTGAAAAATTTTTTTTCACAAAATGGCCGCTGCCTGAAAATAGCAATTTTTGTACGACTTTTTTTGACTTTTTAAAAATTGAAATTTGGGGATGCGGCAAGTTCCGGAAATAGACAAGTCTATAAAGAAGACTCTCAAAAAAATTTCAAGTAAATCGGTCCAGTAGAACTTGAGAAATCGTTGGCATCGTCTTGTAAAAGGGAGTTTCGAGAAAAACGCGTTTAAAGATTCGCGTCAAGTTTTTCACAGTCTAAGTCATGAAATGATATTTTAGACTTAAATTTATTTAATCTGCCATTCCTGCTTCATACATCGGACCTTCCTCTTCTTCGAAAAAACTATTTTCCGCATTTGTCTCTTCCAATCGAGCAGTTCTGGCCTCCTTTGATGCGCTGGATGCTCGTATCTCGGAGCGGTCAATCCTGGTGTTGTCTCGTTTCACAGCAAAAGAATGAGCTTCAGGACCAATTTTGATTCCCATAAGCGTCTCCGAAAATTATTCGAATTTTGAAAAATCCTCTTGTAGGCATATTCTTGAGTAGTTAAACTTTGAAAATATGAAAACAAAAAAAATTGATTTTTTCAAATTTCTAGACTAGAATACCCAGAGGCTAGACCAAATTAGCTATATATGGAGGTTTGGCTGTAGCAACAAGCTTGTGTATAAAAACTAAAACTCTCTACTTAAGATACACTTCCATCGGGAATCCAAGTAGGGAAAACCTCAGATGAGACACATGGTCAAACTTTCGTAAACTGGACGCACTCATTGGAGACGAGATTTAATTTTCTATTTCAACTTGAATCCAATTTCGTAAAAATAAGGCAACCATACGTAAAGTTTTAAACGACTAAGGTCTTTATTAGATGACAATGCAATTGGGGCGACAGAAAACTAGATGATATGCCATAAGCGATGAAGAGTTACGTAAATTTTGGAAAGGTAGACTTAAATATGGTCTCAATATTTCGAATTAAACCTAATGCCCAAATTACTAACCTTGTACACATACGGATTCACATCACCACAGTGGCAGCTGGTAATTCCGAAAAGTCCATCAAAACGGTTGAAAAGTAATTGACTGAGATTTATTAGAATTCATTTTAAGATTATGTGCAAATGCCCACTTTCGTGTAAATCGCTGTTGATCCTATCCACACAGTCATCGATCAAACCAATGGGACGACTAAGATAAATTTGAACATCATCGACATAAATATGAATATTAACGTAACGAATAACAAACGACAAGTCGCTGATATATTGGACAAAGAGTAGAGGACCACGAAAAGATCATTTCGGAACTCCACTAGTTAAGAGAAGAAAATGCGAAATATCTTCTTCCTCAGGCACACAAGTTACGTTACCTCACCCTAATACAAGAAACCGATATTCAATTACAAGTCTACACAGTCTCGACATAAATAAAATTCCAATACGAACCTGATCCATTCCTCCATATCTTCCACATTTTCCCACATTCCCAGACTTACCTGCAAAATAAACAAAAAGACAATTTAATAAAAAGCTTATCAAAACTTAACGTGGGAACAATGATTAGGTAAGCAGTTTTAACTATGAGAATTTTAGAATTAAAGAAACGAGAATTCAGTCTTAAGGAAAACAAAGAATATATAATTATGTTGGTTTACTCTAAAGAGAAACCAGAGATTAGTGATAATTAAAAATTTGTAATAATCAAAGATTATAAATTAATAATTTTGTAAATATATAAACATAGTTGTTCAGTTTACAGTGGAGATTGTGTTTTTCATTTTCCGAAATCTATCCTCAGTTTTTTTTTGTTACGAATCCTAAAGGAAAAAGTTAATTCACACGCTGTAATCTATCGGAGTCGGCTGATATGAAAAATTGTTGTAAAGTTTGCGCAGCCTTTCACTTAAATTCATTCAACTTTAATTATATTACATTGGTGTAAATTCTGTCATTGAAATTAGTCCATTATTTAAATAAATAAAAAAAAATGAAAATAATATGTAATATTGAAAAATTCATGTTTTGAAAATAATGCTTTCGGTTTTTCTCAATAGTAAGCGGTTTCATGAAAAGTAAATCATGAACATATATAAACCATTTTAAAGTAGACATTCCAACGATTAAATTGAATCCGGATAGAACATATAAATCGAAAAAAACAACAATTGTAAAGATCTCAATTGAAGTCAGCCAACTCGACGGTCAGCCCGATAGGAATTTACCGCCTATAGTTCCTTATTAAGAATGAACTGCTTCTACCACTCAATACCTTACTTATCCTTAGCTATGCATTTTCAAATGCTGTCGCCACTGTTCATTATGTTTACCCTATTGTACTCTATTCTAGCTACACTACAGATAATCTTGGAGCCGGCATATACAACCTGTCATATAATTTCTGACCTATCCTACAACTACCCTTAATGAATTTCTCGAGAATTTATAATTGTTCTAAACCATCGGTTTACTGCTCGAGCCGTCGAAAAGGTTTCTTAGACCTTGAATTTAATTAACTGTTCACAACGATCTCCCCGGATGGGATTTGTTTGGCGACGAACGGTATAGTTGGACCAACCTGACGATCACTGTCCCCAGTGATATAACGTTACGACCACAAGGGCCCAACTGTTGAAAGCAAATTGTATTTTTGAAACGTATCTGTCCCAATCTCGTCCATCTTCGGCTTTGGTCATGGTGGACAAAGATGATTTCAAGGTGCGAAAGTATCTTTCAATATGTCCATTGCTCGCGGGGTCTTAACGGCTTTCAGCGTATGCTTAATGGCGTCATCGTGACAATATCTTTCAAATTTTTTAGAGGTGAACGCGTAGCCCCGATCTGTAATTATACGCGATGGCAGGCCAGAATATTGGGATACTTCATCCAATATCTTTGTTACGCTTTTAGTTCCGGTTGTCCTGGCTGGTTTAAACACAGCGAATTTTGTGAACGAGTCTACCATTCAGATTACATATTGATTACCTCCCCTACTCTTTGGGAAAGGTCCTAAGTGATCCAAATGCACCGCATGAAAGGGTATTGGAAGAATTTCCTGCGAATATATAATATATCGGCTCTCATCTACTCCTCGTTGATTGTAAAGGCAATCGATAGAACTGTTGATGTATTTTACGACGACTTGCTTGATATTGGTGAAAGAAAATAATTTTCGTATATTTTCCATCGTACGATTTACTCCATAATGACACAAATCGTCGTGCATAGATCTAATGATGCGCCATCTTATTGCCGTGGGTACAACGAATTTATTTCCGCTATCTGTTTGTTTATAAACTCGCCCATGTTGCATGATAAAATTACTCTTAATTCCGTCTTTGTCCTTGTGATTCAGTACACGTCTGATTTCTCGCAATCGAGGATCGTGCATCTGAATAGTAACAATCCACTCTTTTGAAGATCATGACTCTGCTCGGCTACAGTATCTCCCTCCTTTTCCTCTTCGATTGGTGCTCGGCTTAAGGCATCAACATGTGTTAGTCTTCTTCCGTGGCGGAAAACCAATTCAAACTCATATTCCTGGATATTCAACCACCAACGGACAATTCTTGCTAGGAGATTGCGCTTTTCTTGAGTCAGTCTAGTACTATTTTGAATTTTGTCTACAGCAAATAGTATTTAAACCTTTCCAGGATCTCTACCAAGCTAGAGCCTCCAATTCATAACTGTTATATTTGGACTCAGCTTCAGCTCTGCTAAAATAGGACACAGAATGCAATTTTTGATCTTCCACTCCGATTTGCATCAAGATCCCAGCCAACCCGTGACTACTAGCGTCAGTGTGTAGTTCATCCTGTGCTTCCGGATCATATGGCGTTAAAACTGGGCGATTAACTAAAATGGCTTTTAACTGTTGAAAACCATTTTCTTCTTACTCTTCCCACTTAAATTGTTCATTCTTTCTTAATAACTTATTGAGTGGGCGCGCAATACTTGCAAAGCCGTTTACAAAACGTCTGAAATAGTCAGTTAATCCCAGAAATTGCCTGACTTCTTTTGTTGTTGTAGGTTTTGCTAATTTTTCGACAGCGGCTGTTTTCAACAAACCAGGTTTTATTCCTTCGCTCAAAATTTCGTGATCCAAGAATTCTAAGCTTATCTGCAAAAATTTACATTTATCCAGATTCAAAGTAAGTCCTGCCTTACGAACTTCGACTAGTAGTTGACAAAGGATTTCCGTGTTCTCCCTTATAGTTTTTGATGGAATTAGGATGTCGTCCATGTACACTATTACTGAACCAGGCGTGAGAGGTTCAATCAACTTCGTCATCAATCGCATGAAGGTAGCAGGCGAATTAGTTAAGCCGAATGGTACGCGAATTCATAATGACCTTCTGGAATTATGAAACCTGTATAATGACGATCTTCTTCCTGAATTGGTATCTGGTAATAACCACAACGGAAATCCAATGATGTAAAAACACTTTTATTTGCTAGTGCATTCAAGGTTTCTTCAATGTTTGGAACAGGATATTGTTCGCGTTGTGTTATCGAACTTAGCTTCCTATAATCCACACACATCCTATATACCCCGTTTCTTTTTTTTTGAATCATTGTAACTGGGCTTGCGAATTCGGACGTTGAGTTCTATAATTTTTAATTCCAATAATTCATCGACAGTTTTTTTCAAAGTTGACTTCAATTCGTATGGGACCTTATAAGGTTGATACATTATAACCTTATTCTGTTTTAATTTAATGAAAATTTCAACTAGATTAGTTTTTCGTATCTCCTTCCGGTCGCAAGAGAAACATTCGCTAAAGTTATTAACTACGTTTAGCAAGATGTTTCTCTCTAGCTCACTAACTTCACTACGAATTTTTACTTGATCTACTTTAATAATTTGTCGTACCTGGAACGCTTTTGGTGTACAATCCTTTTTGTCATTAATTAGAAGTTCGTTGTCCTTTAGTATTTCGAATTTCTCTCGCCCTTTAATAATTTTCACCCCCACACGATCTAAAAAGTCCTCTCCGACGATAATAGGCGTTGTTTGTGCATTATTTGGTACTACCAAGAAAGTGGTCGATTAATCCACTTCACCAATTTTCATAAGATTTTCAATTTTACCTTGCACTACAGTTTCACTTCCGCCAAAGCCATATAAACTGAGCCGTGGTCTATCATTTTCCAAATGTTTTCTTTAATAACATTCTCCATTATTGTTGTTAGATCACTTCCTAGATCCATGAAAGCTAAAATTTTTCGTTGATCAACTTCTACTTTTGGGTAGTATTCCTCTCCTTTCGCATTTTCTCCAAAACCTATTTGCCCTACATGCTTGACTGCTATAGACAATTCTTAGCCAAACGATTTTCTTTTTTACAGATATAGCAAGATCGTTTTTTATAACTAGCGGTACATACCTTTGCATAATGCCCTATGCTATTACATTTGTAGCATCGCGCAGCAGCTTTATCTTAAACTAATGCATCCACCTCTTGTCGATTATCCCCTGCCAATCTTTGTCTGTTGTCCTCAGTTGGTCTTCCTTTTGAATAATGTCCTGGCCTGTGGCATGGCGGGTAGCGATCTTTCGATGAAGACGATGAAGCCTGATTGATATTCCTATGACAATTAATTAAAATATCCCTGCACTGCTTTTGCGCGCTAATTTTCTCGTATCGTGTAATTTTCTCTAAAAACGCAGGTAGTGAATTGGTGCTTGCTCCCGTCAAAACATTTATTAAATCTTCGGCGCCCAGTCCCGATATGATATACTCTATTGTTGCCTGCTCCGACAATCCTTTTCGCTAAAGCTGTTATTTCGTAAAAATAAGTCTCAACTCCCTCTTCTCGTTTCCTTTTTCTACTCATAATCTCTATTATGATAGCTGAATCGTCTTGATAGCTTAGAAAACTTTTAACTGGTTGGACCTTAAAAACGTTCCATTGTTTTAACTCTGCCTGTCGAGTTCCAGTATTTCGCTGCACCATTTAAGCGAAGCGATGAATAATATAAAGTGGTGTTATCACCCCACGAATAAATTTGTTTCAATGCTTCGATATTCCGTATCCATTCTATGGCCGTTATTTTGTTTCCACTCTCCGGATTAAAAGGATCTATCATCTCCTTAATTTCCGCGAGTCCTATTCTACAAAACGAATTATTTCAACTTTGAGCTTCTTCGCTGCCTAACGAAACACTATCACTTGGATCTGATAATTCTTCAACCCGTTTCACTAACACACCATTTCCTTTTTTTCAATTTTTTCAATTTTTGCAATTCTTTATATATTAATATATGAAAAACTGATTGTCATAAAATCTGTCCCCATAATTTGGGGACATTTCTTTTGTCATCTTTTATTATTACGTGTCAACCCGAAAAAAATCTAAACGAACTTCTACTTCATGATATGACAAATTTGATCGATTTTCCCATATGTATGTCCTTCGTTCTCCTGTTCAAGAATACAGAAGCTTGGAATTTGCACATATTTTTTCCTGACATATCAATTTGTTTTCTTTATTACGTGAAATACTCAGGACTAGAGATATGATCACATTACCCAAAGGCGCAATTTTTGGAATGTAAGATGTATGCAGGAACTCTATTGATTTGAAATATACTCGATGGTTGTTATGTTATCCGGAGAAAACGCGCCACGTCGTAAAATAATTTTGTGGTGTCGTTCTGTCTGATTTTACCTTTTATAGATGTACTCCACTGATTCATATCAGACCTTATGTGTCTTACGCATGAGAAAAGTTTCATAAATTTCGGATGTGTATTTGCTTACAAGATTGTCAAAACCACAAGTACCAAAATTATTGCTCCCTTGTAAGTTTTTATCAATTTTGATGTCAATTTTATTGGGGTTAATGTATTCCTGGCATTGATAGTCCTTAAATCTTTTTTGTATATTATTACTCCCTCTCTCTGTCTCTCTCTCCATCTCTCTCTCTCAATCCATGATTTTACCTTTGAGCTTTATTTGCCATCAACGAACTTAATAGTTAATCACGTTTATTTTCACATCTCTAATTTGTAGCTTAATTACGGACAACGATACACATTGTTTGTTTTTTATGTTGGTTCCAGAAAGATAAACTTATTAAGAAGCCATTAAAAATAATTAGTGGCGAAAATATTATGTTTCCGCCTAATCCCATTAGGATTGGATTTATGTATTTCGCAGAACTTTTTGAGGTTATGCTTACTGGATCTAATATACTAAAATGTTTAAAATGTTATTTTCATCAATGCAGCATATTATTATATAAGCAAAATATCAACACCGCTAGTCCTGACCCTTGAAAAGTTTAAACTATGCTTTAAACCTGTATTTATAACCCTCTTATATGACGAAAAGCTTTTATCTTTGATTTACCCCCGATTCGACATAAGAGATAAAAGCTCTTATCCACTTAACTGCGCTGTCAAGGCCCATTAGCAGATATTGGTATTCTACGTAAAAAGTTGAGAGATGTCAGACGTCAGATGATCTCTTAACTTTTCTGGAGATTTTTTTTTAAGAGATTTGGTATTCTAGCAAACGACAATATTTGTCAAATATTTCTTAACATAAAGCTCCTCACCGAGGTACGTTTAAATCTCTTATCGTAATAGTTGCAGAAATTGCTTTGTTTAAAATACCGAAATGTTGGATAAACTGCTGTAAAATAAGTACATATTTATAAAATTCGAACATTTTGTATAAATGTGTATAAGTTTGTGAAATATGAAATAATTATACAATTGGAGCCATGCACAGAGGATGCAATATGAGAGATGACTTGAATCATTTTGTTATTTCTGAGGTTGTATAGAATTTCAGAATGCTAAAATTTTTGCATTTAAAGTGATAGAAATGGCATAGCCTTACAATAATCACCATTACTCGACAATATTATCATCACTCTAAAGTTTTGGTAAAAATTAATTTTTTTGCTACACGTTTATACAAAAATCCAGTTGAACGTAACGACGGCTGTGGTACTCTTTAACTGCGAATTAGGTATTACAATAATAATTCAATTATCATTACGTGCTATTAATTTATCATATAATTATTATTTATATCGATAGTTGTAACTTGATTAAAGACGCACACAATTATATATACGTGAGGGTTGATCATATTGCCATCATCGCGCCGCCAAAAGCATTACTTCTTCTTCTTCCTTCTTGAAAAGTAAACGTCTTTAATATCTGCGCTGACTGAAAGATTCTCCAGACTCTATTAACCTCTTAAAATTAATATTTCTCCACAAAAATTTATGTAGAATATTAATTCTGCTAAAACCTCTTACTTTGTATATTTAAGAGGCTAAAAGATATCTTAAGAGTCTCTTATGTACATAGAATACGGGAATTAGATTTAATACTCCTTCTATTAAATGGCTTGTAATTAGGTAGACAGAAATGTCTCTTTTGGTTCAAGTTTACCTTTCCAGTTTGGTTTTGTTTCAGGTTTTGGTTCATGAAACCTTAATTTTTAGCTTTCGTTCCTGCTTTGATTCAAAAAGTTTTAAATAAATACAAAAGAATTTCAATAAAAAATTCATAAGTCAACAAAAAAAAATTTGATTTCTTCTTCTATATGTAATTAAATAACAAAAAATTAAATTTCGAATCTAAATACAAAAAGGATCACTTTTGATTATTTTTCCGATGCGTTAATTCAATTTTTCGCTGAACTTAGTTTTCATATTTAACTGCAAGCAACAGTGGTGGTTCCGGAGGGGATCCGGGGGTCATGACACCCCCACTATAAAAAATTATAGTAAAAAATATTTAATTAATTGAGTTATTTAAAGAAATATATTTTTTATTTTATATTTTTTTTTTATTTATATAATTCAACTTCAAAAAATTAGACAAAATAATTTTTATTCCAAAACTTGAAGAAATAAAAATTTGTTCAATGAATATTACTGAAAGCGCAACTTTGGGTGATCGAACAGCCTCGATAAACACGTCCCAAGCCACGAAACACACTTCCTTAATACTACATCAGAGTCCTAATTCCTAACATTCTAAAATATTTCCACCAATTTCATGTAAAACCACTGACAAATATAGTATATACTAACTACGTCCATAGAAATACACTGCATTATTTCTCACTCACTTTTATATAGCGTTCTCTTTCGATCTAAGCACCAAGTACCAACTGAGAGAGAACTGTAAACAACAAATAAATAAGTAGTTTTGCGGAAATAAATGTTTCTAAATTAATTATTTGTGTTAATTAGTGATAAAAAGTATTTTGCCAAAGACAATATATTCAACAAAAATTCGAAAGATTTTATTAAAATCACTTTTCAACTTCCCGCCAATGGTTTTTTCAATGCTGGCACCGACGTAAGAACTAGTTTTGACCCAAAAAGAGAAACCCGCATGAAATAGCACATCGAGCAGGTCCATATTAATATGCCACTATGTAAAACTGAGAAAAGTTTGGTTTGAATGAATCTTGCAGTTTGCATCCTAAACTACTATTCGATTAAAAAATAGTATTAAAAAATGGCACATCATCCACACCACTTAATGCGGAAACCTTCCTAGTGTACCTCATTACAGTACTGTGGTGGCTAAAGGAAGCGACTGCGGTGGTGAACAAATGGTGCCCCATTTAATGCATAAACCTGGAAATCATAATTACATGAGCGAAAAAGGTAGAAAAAATTATAAATGCATGACTAAATAAATAACATATGAAAAGAATGAAGCAACTAAAGATAAATCTAAAAAGACATTTAAAAAAAAAAATTATTTACAACATTACACTGCCTCCGATTCAAACATATCCTGTGTCGAATGCTGCTCCCAATCAAGCCGTTAATTGTTGCAGAGAGGTGACCTTGAGGGGGACTCTTCAGAATTCAAATTACATCTGATATATACAACGCCATGAACAGTAAAAACAGAAGAAATTTTCCCGTTGCGCTTGAGTTTAATGCACTTATGTAGAATATTTTGATCTGCAGACGATAGACATTCTTTTATAGAGATATCATTATTTCCACGAAAACCAAGTTGCGATAGCTTAGGTTAAATTTTTCGCACTGCCCTTATAAATTTCATTTTTTCATCTGAGCTATCAAGTTTGATGATAATTGGAACTGCATGCCTTGAGTGTATGGTTTTACTGCCATAACCGCTCGCTCTCCTCAATCTAACCACTTCGGACAATTTGTAAATAATTTCACTAATATTTTCACTGGCAAGCTGAAGAATTCCTTATAGAAAAGCATCTTTATAATGACAATCTTTTTCTGAATTGCTATCTGGTAATAACCACTTCGGAAATCCAATGATGTAAATACACTTTTATTTGCTAGTGTATTTAAGGTTTCTTAAATTTTCGGAACAGGATATTGTTCGCGTTGTGTTATCAAATTTAGCTTCCTATAATCTACACACATCCTATATTCCCCGTTTCTTTTTTTTTGAATCATTATTACATAGCTTGAGAATTCGGACGTTGAATTCTCTAAATTTTAAGTCCAATAATTCATCGACAGTTTTTTTAAAAGTTGACTTCAATCCGTATGGGACCTTATATGTAGGGTTGATACATTATAACCTTATTATCTTTAGTTTAATGAATATTTCAAGTAGATCAGTTTTTCCTATCTCTTTTCGGTCGCAAGAGAAACATTCCCTAAAGTTATTAATTACGTTTCTCTCTAGCTCACTAACTTCACTACGAATTTTTACTTGATCTGCTTTAATAATTTGTCGTACCTGGAACGCTTTTGTCATTAATAAGAAGTTCGTTGTCCTTTAGTATTTCGAATTTCCCTGGCCTTTTAATAATTTTCACCCCCACGCGATCTAAAATGTCCTTTCCGACGATAATAGGCTTTGTTTGCGCATTGTTTGGTACTACCAAGAAAGTGGTCGATTTCTCCACTTCACCAATTTTCATAAGTTTTTCAATTTTACCTAGCACTACAGTTTCATTCCGCCAAACCCATATAAACTGAGCCGCGGTCTATCATTTTCCAAATGTTTTCTTTAATAACATTCTCCGTTATTGTTGTTACTTCTGGGTAGTATTCCTCTCCTTTCGAATTTTCTTTAAAACCTATTTGCCCTACAAGCTTGACTACTTTAGGACAATTCTTAGCCAAATGGTCTTCTTTTTTACAGATATAGCAAGATTTTTTTTTATAACTAGCGGTATATACCTTTGCATAATGCTCTATGCCATTACATTTGTACCATCGCACAGCAGCTTTATCTTTACCTAATGCATCCACTTTTTGTCGATTGTCCCCGCTTCCTGCCAATCTTTTTCTGATGTCCTCAGTTGGTCTTGCTTTTGAATAATTTCCTGGCCTGTGGTATGGCTGGTAGCGATCTTTCGATGAAGACGATGAAGGCCGATTGATATTCCTCTGACAGTTAATTTAAATCTCCCTGCACAGCTTTTGTGCGCTAATTTTCTCGTATCGTTTAATTTTCTCTAGTAACGCAGGTATTGAATTGATGCGCGCTCCCACAAAACTTTCATTAAATCTTCGTCGCCCAGTCCCGATATAATATACTCTATTGCTGCCTACTCCGACAATGCTATACTTTTCGCTAAAGCTGTTATTTCGTAAAAATACGTCTCAACTCCCTAATCTCTTTTCTTTTTCTACTCATAATCTCCATTATGATAGCTGAATCGTCTTGATAGCTTGGAAAACTTTTAACTAGTGCGACCTTAAAAACGTTCCATTGTTTTAACTCTGCCTGTCTAGCTTCCAGTATTTCGCTGCGCCCTCTAAGCGAAGCGATGAATAATATAAAGTGGTGTGATCACCCCAGGAATAAATTTGCTTCAATGCTTTGATATTTCGTATCCATTCTATGTCCGTTATTTTGTTTCCACTCTCCGGATTAACAGGATCTATCATCTCCTAAATTTCCGCGAGTCCCATTCTACAAAACGAATTATTTCCACTTTGAGCTTCTTCGCCGCCTAATGATAATTCTGATAATTCTTCAACCCGTTTCACTAACACACCATTTTCTTATTTTCAATATTTTCAATTAAAATGTTTTCAATTCGTTATCTATTAATATATGAAAAACTGATTGTCATAAAATCTGTCCCCATAATTTGGGCACATTTCTTTTGTCATCTTTTATTATTATACGTGTCAACCCGAAAAAAATCTAAACGAACTTCTACTTCATGATATGACAAATTTGATCGATTTTCCCATATGTATGTCCTTGGTTCTCCTGTTAAAGAATGCAGAAGCCTGGAATTTGCACATATTTTTTCCTGACATATCAATTTGTTTTCTTTATTACGTGAAATACTCAGGACTAGAGATATGATCACATTACCCAAAGGCGCAATTTTTGGAATGTAAGATGTATGCAGGAACTCTATTGATTTGAAATATACTCGATGGTTGTTATGTTATCCGGAGAAAACGCGCCACGTCGTAAAATAATTTTGTGGTGTCGTTCTGTCTGATTTTACCTTTTATAGATGTACTCCACTGATTCATATCAGACCTTATGTGTCTTACGCATGAGAAAAGTTTCATAAATTTCGGATGTGTATTTGCTTACAAGATTGTCAAAACCACAAGTACCAAAATTATTGCTCCCTTGTAAGTTTTTATCAATTTTGATGTCAATTTTATTGGGGTTAATGTATTCCTGGCATTGATAGTCCTTAAATCTTTTTTGTATATTATTACTCCCTCTCTCTGTCTCTCTCTCCATCTCTCTCTCTCAATCCATGATTTTACCTTTGAGCTTTATTTGCCATCAACGAACTTAATAGTTAATCACGTTTATTTTCACATCTCTAATTTGTAGCTTAATTACGGACAACGATACACATTGTTTGTTTTTTATGTTGGTTCCAGAAAGATAAACTTATTAAGAAGCCATTAAAAATAATTAGTGGCGAAAATATTATGTTTCCGCCTAATCCCATTAGGATTGGATTTATGTATTTCTCAGAACTTTTTGAGGTTATGCTTACTGGATCTAATATACTAAAATGTTTAAAATGTTATTTTCATCAATGCAGCATATTATTATATAAGCAAAATATCAACACCGCTAGTCCTGACCCTTGAAAAGTTTAAACTATGCTTTAAACCTGTATTTATAACCCTCTTATATGACGAAAAGCTTTTATCTTTGATTTACCCCCGATTCGACATAAGAGATAAAAGCTCTTATCCACTTAACTGCGCTGTCAAGGCCCATTAGCAGATATTGGTATTCTACGTAAAAAGTTGAGAGATGTCAGACGTCAGATGATCTCTTAACTTTTCTGGAGATTTTTTTTTAAGAGATTTGGTATTCTAGCAAACGACAATATTTGTCAAATATTTCTTAACATAAAGCTCCTCACCGAGGTACGTTTAAATCTCTTATCGTAATAGTTGCAGAAATTGCTTTGTTTAAAATACCGAAATGTTGGATAAACTGCTGTAAAATAAGTACATATTTATAAAATTCGAACATTTTGTATAAATGTGTATAAGTTTGTGAAATATGAAATAATTATACAATTGGAGCCATGCACAGAGGATGCAATATGAGAGATGACTTGAATCATTTTGTTATTTCTGAGGTTGTATAGAATTTCAGAATGCTAAAATTTTTGCATTTAAAGTGATAGAAATGGCATAGCCTTACAATAATCACCATTACTCGACAATATTATCATCACTCTAAAGTTTTGGTAAAAATTAATTTTTTTGCTACACGTTTATACAAAAATCCAGTTGAACGTAACGACGGCTGTGGTACTCTTTAACTGCGAATTAGGTATTACAATAATAATTCAATTATCATTACGTGCTATTAATTTATCATATAATTATTATTTATATCGATAGTTGTAACTTGATTAAAGACGCACACAATTATATATACGTGAGGGTTGGTCATATTGCCATCATCGCGCCGCCAAAAGCATTACTTCTTCTTCTTCCTTCTTGAAAAGTAAACGTCTTTAATATCTGCGCTGACTGAAAGATTCTCCAGACTCTATTAACCTCTTAAAATTAATATTTCTCCACAAAAATTTATGTAGAATATTAATTCTGCTAAAACCTCTTACTTTGTATATTTAAGAGGCTAAAAGATATCTTAAGAGTCTCTTATGTACATAGAATACGGGAATTAGATTTAATACTCCTTCTATTAAATGGCTTGTAATTAGGTAGACAGAAATGTCTCTTTTGGTTCAAGTTTACCTTTCCAGTTTGGTTTTGTTTCAGGTTTTGGTTCATGAAACCTTAATTTTTAGCTTTCGTTCCTGCTTTGATTCAAAAAGTTTTAAATAAATACAAAAGAATTTCAATAAAAAATTCATAAGTCAACAAAAAAAAATTTGATTTCTTCTTCTATATGTAATTAAATAACAAAAAATTAAATTTCGAATCTAAATACAAAAAGGATCACTTTTGATTATTTTTCCGATGCGTTAATTCAATTTTTCGCTGAACTTAGTTTTCATATTTAACTGCAAGCAACAGTGGTGGTTCCGGAGGGGATCCGGGGGTCATGACACCCCCACTATAAAAAATTATAGTAAAAAATATTTAATTAATTGAGTTATTTAAAGAAATATATTTTTTATTTTATATTTTTTTTTTATTTATATAATTCAACTTCAAAAAATTAGACAAAATAATTTTTATTCCAAAACTTGAAGAAATAAAAATTTGTTCAATGAATATTACTGAAAGCGCAACTTTGGGTGATCGAACAGCCTCGATAAACACGTCCCAAGCCACGAAACACACTTCCTTAATACTACATCAGAGTCCTAATTCCTAACATTCTAAAATATTTCCACCAATTTCATGTAAAACCACTGACAAATATAGTATATACTAACTACGTCCATAGAAATACACTGCATTATTTCTCACTCACTTTTATATAGCGTTCTCTTTCGATCTAAGCACCAAGTACCAACTGAGAGAGAACTGTAAACAACAAATAAATAAGTAGTTTTGCGGAAATAAATGTTTCTAAATTAATTATTTGTGTTAATTAGTGATAAAAAGTATTTTGCCAAAGACAATATATTCAACAAAAATTCGAAAGATTTTATTAAAATCACTTTTCAACTTCCCGCCAATGGTTTTTTCAATGCTGGCACCGACGTAAGAACTAGTTTTGACCCAAAAAGAGAAACCCGCATGAAATAGCACATCGAGCAGGTCCATATTAATATGCCACTATGTAAAACTGAGAAAAGTTTGGTTTGAATGAATCTTGCAGTTTGCATCCTAAACTACTATTCGATTAAAAAATAGTATTAAAAAATGGCACATCATCCACACCACTTAATGCGGAAACCTTCCTAGTGTACCTCATTACAGTACTGTGGTGGCTAAAGGAAGCGACTGCGGTGGTGAACAAATGGTGCCCCATTTAATGCATAAACCTGGAAATCATAATTACATGAGCGAAAAAGGTAGAAAAAATTATAAATGCATGACTAAATAAATAACATATGAAAAGAATGAAGCAACTAAAGATAAATCTAAAAAGACATTTAAAAAAAAAATTATTTACAACATTACACTGCCTCCGATTCAAACATATCCTGTGTCGAATGCTGCTCCCAATCAAGCCGTTAATTGTTGCAGAGAGGTGACCTTGAGGGGGACTCTTCAGAATTCAAATTACATCTGATATATACAACGCCATGAACAGTAAAAACAGAAGAAATTTTCCCGTTGCGCTTGAGTTTAATGCACTTATGTAGAATATTTTGATCTGCAGACGATAGACATTCTTTTATAGAGATATCATTATTTCCACGAAAACCAAGTTGCGATAGCTTAGGTTAAATTTTTCGCACTGCCCTTATAAATTTCATTTTTTCATCTGAGCTATCAAGTTTGATGATAATTGGAATTGCATGCCTTGAGTGTATGGTTTTACTGCCATAACCGCTCGCTCTCCTCAATCTAACCACTTCGGACAATTTGTAAATAATTTCACTAATATTTTCACTGGCAAGCTGAAGAATTCCTTATAGAAAAGCATCTTTAGATTTAGAAATTCTTTGAACCGTATTAACGTTATTTTCCAGACTTGACACTTGTTTCTCTAGAGAGGTTATCTGTGACTTCATGTTTGCGACTACATCACTGAACTACTTAGCATTGTCTGAAATTTTAGATAATAACTTCGATTCCGTGGCTTTTGACTTGAAATCAAAATGCTGCTTGACACATTCCAGCAATTGTTTAATTTCTAAAGATGTTGCAAGTCCATCAGGTATTGAGCTGCTACCGGCACGTGTTTTAGATGACATTGCTGGTAATATTGAAATGTTCACCACGAAACCTCGAAATTAAAATAAAGCTGAGAAGAAGTTACCTTGTTAAGACTTTTAAGTAAATATCCTCGTGCACTGGCTTAAAATTACCAAAGAAAAAATGCAAAAATTACGGAGCCAAGTTTCACACAACTATTCAATCGTCATTAATGCACACAACGTGGTTCGGTGGTGGACCGAATACTTACTACATAGTTAACAATATTTGATGTTTTTTATAAATATAAAATATATGCGAAAGTACTTGATTTTCAAAAGGATTAATTTGATTTACAAAACGGGGAATTCCATTTCCAAAAGAATGAATTTAATTTGCAAAACGGTCAACTTCATTTGGTGAATTTAATTTGCAAAACGTTTAATTTAATTTGAAAAAGGGTGAATTTAATGTGAAAATTCTTTTGGTGGAATTAAACAGTAGACATTTTATATTTTGCGACCATTTTGTGTAAAAAAAATCTGAACGTAATGCTTGGAACGAGAAAATAAAGTTACTTGCAACGGGATAATGCTACCTTAAGTTAAACAAAAGAATTTGAAATGTACTAACACGAAGATGATACATTCGCCGGTAAGAGCAGAAACTACTCACATTTCGTCGATTTCCTTTCGTATCATACTCAAAAATTTCTTCTTATAGGAGAAATTATGATTTTTTTTTATAAGTTAATTTTTGAAATTAACTTTTCAATAGTTTATTGCAAGCTGATCTACTGTATGATATATACATTCTGAATAGTAGCCATTTCTCACCATTGTTCTTTTGTAAATTTCGAGACTTCAACTCATGTCTAGAAAATATTCCAGCGTCCTATAAGTATAACTCCTAATATCACACAATATCGTGCTCTGAATATTACTACACGACGCATGCTTAGTATAATGCACTTGCATAGCTCATTGGTATAATCATTAAGAATTGAAATCATCAGAATCAGTTTATAGTGTGCCTTTACTTGCAACCAAATTCGGACTAATTTTGTAACGCGTAGGTACTATAGTAATAAACATACCTACTTAATCGTTTAGCCCATTTTTTAGTATCTATCAATATCTATGTAATTATTTCACATCATGGGGGTTAATCAGAGAATGTAGAGGAATCATAATTTCATAATTCATATTTAAAGGTTTTATTTTATTTTATGGGATGTACAGATTACATTTAATTCCTGATTTGTAAATTTCCTTAAAGCAAATTGATATCCTGGAGTGGAGGGGTCCATTCGCCGCCGCCCCCCCCGCCAATGTTCCCTGCGTTCCAGTAAGTAGGTATTATTTGTATTAAGTTCTGAATAAAGTAAAAGTATATACATATATATATATGTATCTATGTTTGCACTAAAATGTTTCCTTGCTGTGAGTTGTGTTAGGTCGGTTAACGGTCAAGGTATCATGCGACAAGGGTGCCTATGAATAAATAGACACAGATTTGGTTATACTAAGCTTATGATTCCATCTACGATTTAGGTTATAAAAACGTATTTAACCATTCCTCTATATACGTAAGCTGAGTTGGGGGCTGTATATTTATATTTGAAACCACCCCAACTCTACTACCTACTAAAAAAACAATCTGCTAAAAATTTCAGGGACTGGCTGGGAAACAAAACCCGTTGTTCTCCCCAGAACACTTAAGAAAAAACAAATAAAATGCAAAAGTTTAAGGAAGACCATGAAATTTTATTTTTCCTGGTTTATGATCAACACTTTGACAGTCAAGAGATCTTTAAACGTTCCATAGTAAAATTTGAAGCTGTTTTGATTTACTAAAATGAATCTTATACTGTTTTTTCTAAAACTTTTCGCAAAACTGCTTTGAACTCATTTTGCTGAATAATCTCATACTTACGAATGTGAAAATGATTGTAGACGGAGTGTTAAGTCAATTTGGAGAACTGATGGTTAAAAATCGTTCTTTATATGATGTACAGATCAAAAATACTGCAATATTTTCTCAAACAATTTGTAGTTTTCTGGTTACGAAAAAATAACATATTTTCATAATATTTATGCTAATTTATTGTTAGCATCGAAGTTTTTAAAGTCATCTCTAAAATTGGATAGTTTATTTGATGGGAATTTATTTCATTTTAGTTTTTGTGCCTTTCTTATCCTTTGTTTTTTAAGTAAAGTTCTTAAGAACGGATTTTGATTAATTGAGGCATCGTTCTATTTTGTTGTTGTTATTGTATTTCTTCAGGAGCTAGCAGATCTTATAAAAATCAAATGTGCTCTCCAACTTCCTGAAGCAAATTCTCTCTAGAAATATAATAGTATTTTGTTTATCTGTTATTAAAATTTTGAGCCGCAGATTTAAAAACATAGCCCTTAAAAGTTAAAATTTGGAAGTATCTATATTCTATCTGTTGTAGTGTTAATATTTATTCTAGCGATAAATCATAAAAAGCTCCAGTGAGTAATGGGCCTTAGAACTTTTAAAATTTTTTCAGCATATTTCCAAGCTTGTACGAATAATTGCGAAAAACTTCGTGGTTTTAAGTAGCACTAAGATGGTGGTCGCTCTCATTTTTTTGCAGATAAATCATATTTTGTACAATTTTATTTTGCTCATGTTATTTCAAAAGTTCGTAAGTAGCCAGCAGCTAGCAGCTCGATATATAGTAAAAGAGTCAATAGTTTGTTAGTTATTGCTGATAAATGTTTTTTATTTCTGTTCTTTGTTTTAGCTTTATTTTATATGCTAATTTGTTTGAATACTTCTTAATATTCTTCTGTTTTAGTTTATTTTTTTGTATTTAGACCAACAAATGTTGGATGTGTTTTGTATAATATGAGGCGGCAAAACATAACGCTTTCACTTTCTGCGAAATTATGCTTTTTTTTTTTTTTTTGCTTTTTGTTAGTGGCACTTTAAATTTCTTACATTATTATTCTAATTCTAATCGCACAAAAAACTAGTATCCATTATTCTTTATAGATTATATTATCTTCTCTTTTTAATAGATAAAATCGGAACTTTATATTTTCGCATTATGATCCTACTTTTAATCACTAAATAATATTTCCGGTTTAAGTAGATCCGATTGGTACTTTAAGTTTTTAAGCGTTATCACTATAATTCTATTCAATTTTTTTTTTATTATTTACTTATTTTCTTAATGCTGACGCAGCTTGATTTTAATTCGTGTGTACGCCTAATGATGAGGAAAAAAGACTTTTATTTGAGGTTCCAAGTTTTATTTTGCATTGGCAAAGTAAGGTGGCAATCAAGAAACAAAAATGACTTTAGCATTACCTGAGAGCTTCAAATTTAATTTCTGATGAGAAAAGAATTCTTGCGGTATTATCAGAAAACGAAAATGAATTTACTTTTCACGTAGCCTTAAGGTTCATTTCTCTACAACAGATGAATAATACAAAACCAGAATAATTTTAATCTAAAAGTGGACAAGTCTTTTTTTATATCTTTCACATACATTTCTTGTCTAGTTTTAAATTTTGATTCCATTGTTTTTTAATTTTTCAATAATTCGTATATGTATAAGCATGAATCAACTTCATATTGCGTTTAAAATATTTAAAATTTCGTCTTAACCCTTAACCACAGATGCATGGCCCCAGGGACCGTAAGCACTATAATTCTTTTCATACAATTGCCACTGGAAGATATTTAGCTCTTGTTTTTGCAGTAGCTTGATAGTTCTTAGCTCTCTACCGACTACTGATGAGATAAGTAAAGTTATTTCTGTTGTCATTGTGGGAATGTGTATATAGCATTCCGAGTGACCGCGCGTATGTGGTTACATTAGTATTTTTGTTTATAAGGATGACACACTTTTAGTGAAACTCCGATCATCGTACAAGCCAATTCACGAAGAGAATAAAAGGAAGTGATACAGATTTTGAGGAAACTTTGCCTAGAATTTTTGATAGCCTTATTATGATACATCCGATTTTAATATTTATAGAAATTTATAGAAATGTATAGACCAAAAGCAATAAGAACACACCTTGCAGGTTTCCTGTAGCGGACAATTTTTAATGTGATTTTCTAAGTTCCAGCTAGAATGGATCCTAATTCTATCAATTTCATGAAGTTTTCTTTATTTTTTGTTTATTTTGTTTCCTTTATTTCTCTCCCTTTAAACCATAATACTTTTTATGAACTTTTGAAGTAACTAGTACTATATGAAAATTTACTAAATAAAAGCTAAAAAGTGAAAACAAGTTAAATGAATTATGAATTTTAGCTCCCATTTTATAATAAGATGTATGTAAATTTCATTATTGTGTTTTTATTATTTAATTTTAAGCCAACTTAAATATCGGTTCGTAAGACCGCTCATGTGTATGTAGTGTGACATGATTTATACCTCTGCAGTTAAGGGTTCATTTGATGAGCTCCATTGTTATTTATTTGGAAAAAAAATTACTGTATCTTATATTTTTCTTCTCATCCTATATTTTTGAAAAAAATGTTTCATAAAAAAAGATATGTAATAAATTAATTGAAATGACAGATTAACATGCTTAGGTCAATATCTTTAAAACTTAATCTTGAATTAGTACTAGCGATGTTTATTGACGTTTTTGAAACATGGTTCTCTCGTTCATGATGTTCGATATTTTCACATCGATGCCTGCACATTTTAAAATCGGATAACATAGATGTTATCTTCCGATGTTCGGAAATTACATGCTACACGGCATTGAGTTGGTTTAGCGTTAGATTGTGCTATTTAGGACTAGCTTTACGTAAGTTGACTTACGTATAAAGAACTAATATGAAGTATTTTAAACACGCCGTTTTCCGCAAAACTGGTCCTACTTTAGTTCGATAGCTGTTGCTGTATTAAGCTGGCTTAGACTGTGACATTTAGGACTAGTTTTACGTAAGCAGACCTAATTTGAAGTATACCATTGAGTGCTTTATTTTCCATTTCATGTGAGACCAATTATTTTTAGTAGGGGTGTGACTATTAGCAAAATTTTAAGTTTCATTTTTCGCTTTAATATTAATATTACAAGTTAAAAAATTCCAAATACATTTGAACTTATTATTTTTGTTGAAAGCATATCTCCTATAAATAGCATCAATATTTCTTAAACTCGATTTTTAAGGAAATAAAAAGCATTTGTTTCCTCAACTCTAAAAGTAGGTAAAAAAAGATTACAGATATTGTATTCCCATCTATTTCTACTCTATATATTCATTTAGCAAATCCACTTAACTATGGTGGATTTCGTATAGACCTTATTACTTTGAAGTTCAGCAGAATACAGTATTTATATGATCCCATAAGAGCAGTGACAGTTTACCCTTTTTAGACATTTTTAATTTAATTTGAATGGAAGCTTTATAAAAACAAGAAAACAAATCACTACTTGTGTAGTTCTGTAAGGTTTTATTGTTGCCGCCACTACGGAATGCCAACATAACAAAAAAAACAAAACAAAAGAAATGCCTATAATTTGAAAAATACATGACTTAGATTTTTTTTTATTTTTCTGGTAACTGATACGATTTGGTGTATCACCCGGTTCTGGCTTGACGTCGACTTACGGGACACCCTGTGTATTGTAGATATATATCTCGCTTTTTATTTTAAGCAAACCAACAACTAAACTAAATTGACATGTACGTTTAAATCTCTTTATAAAAGTAGATAACGTATAGTTCCTATTTAAATCAATACATCGATGTTGCTTGTACATCGATGTTATATGATCGATATTATCGCTACATCGATGGTCGTTGGCGGTATCAACATCGATGTTTTGTTTCGGTGTCCATCTTGAATTACGAATACTCTACGTTTCTCTAGAATTCTATTGAACTGCATTTATTTCTTTACTTATTTCATTCATTCTTTAATTATTACTCTTGTTATACATTGAAGTGATGCTTAAATGTTGATTAATCGCTTTAGTATCTTATAGACAACTTGACATCATTAACTCACTAAGGCCAAAGTAAATTTATTAAGTTTGAGCCCTTCAGCTTTGATAATATCAAATAACTTTTGTCTGATCACTTTGATGAGTAATAATAATAATATCGTATTTCTGATTTTCTGAAATATCGCTTCAGTTGCGGTTATAGTTTCTTATTTTGAGAATATCTTGGTTTTACGACTCCATTTCCGTTCGAGTCTCTGATAACAAACTTTACTACTAGTTCTTCTTTGGTTTATTATTAATATAAAGAATTAATAATAAGAGCACCATAATTGCGATATTTTGAGGATTCAGTATTAATTGCAGAAGAAAAATTTCGGAAATTTGATGCTTATTAACAGTTGGATATAAAACAATTTATGGAATTTGATCTTTCACCCTTGAAAGTATAGTTTATACTTCTCCGGTATAGAGTTTCGTCCATTTACTAGACAGTATCTACTATCTGACTTAATTCTGAATGCGTCCATTACTCCTATTCATTCTATACCTTCCTACATAGTTTCCTATTGGCGATTTCAATCCTCTTTGTTGAAACCTGTTGAATTTTATAAATATGGAATATTGCGGAATAGTTGTTTATGGAACCATAATAATTGTTCCTTCTGGACGTATTTTAACTTTTCTATAGTAGGCTATCATAATGCTTTCCTTTTCTTATTTACTAAATTCTGATTAAATAAAAAAATATTGTTGCCAATTATTAGACACTGTCAACGTTTTCGAACAAGAATTAGTTAAACTAACTAGACGAAAAAATTGCAAAAACAGGCAGACGAATTCTAAAATGAATGTCAGATAAAACATATGAATTAATTTCATAATTAAAAGAAATATTTTCTTTCAGTATTTTATTTTTGTACTACACTGTGTGCTCTCAGTTTTCCGAATTATTTAAACTAAACTAAATTATCAATGAGTGAATAAAAATTTAAAAATTCAAATTTTTCCGCAATTTACACTTGCTATGCTTCGTTTAATTGGCAACTCTTTCTCAAGAATTTTCAATATAAATTTTGCATATACTATATTCCTTTAATTTTATACATAATATTTCGCTGCAATTTGCGCAAATAAAAATTTCACCATAAATATGCCAAGTCTTATAGCATTTTCATTTCCTTTCCTAGTAAAAATAATTTGCAAATTTCTCTTGCGGTGGGTTATGCATTTTCATATAAATTTCCGTTTCATGCAGATGCCAGAAGTTCCCTTCAGCAGTTGGTTGGGCTGGATAGAATTCTAAAGGAATATGACGCATGCAGAACGAGGTTACATCACTGCATCATGAAATTTAATTAAATTATGATCACGCTTCAAAGAATTTGTAATGAAAATTTTATAAATATGCAAGGATACGTATGTGCCCATATGTGCGTCCTTGTATAGTGGCAATTAGTACTATAATTAATTGGCTTTTTAGCCCTACGGTTATTAGGCATAATTTGCATTTTGCGTTGAAACATCTTCATTCAAGGCACCCGAAAATAATTCTTTTGAAAATATATTACAAATCAAATTAGAAAAGTTGAAATGAAGTTTATTAATAGTTTTAATTTTGTTGTAGTAGAAAAAAAACATATGAACAACTAATCTAAGGATATACTACAAAATTATTAAAAACACTTTAACCGTTGACAAATAGCTTATTCATAAGAATTTGTAGACAGGTGAAAGTAGAATAATAACCATGGATAAGTAACGACTACTGACACCTGGCGCGTCCCTATACACCAGCGTGATCTGTAATTATCACAATAAAAAGGATAAATGAGAGCATGGCACAGTGAGTAAAACTGAAGTCCTACGAATTCAATTCGCACACACATACTCGGTTCAATATTCTATTATGTAGGTCATCGTGTAATCCAAATATGCTACCGTGTAGTCCGTTTATGATTAACTAGACCTGTCTCAAATGAGCTCATACTTTACTAACCTCTTCATTTTTTCAGTATAGTCCGGGCCACGAAAAAGTAGCTATCAAGATCAGGAAAATTTTAGATTGGAGTTGCCCTTTACCAATTTAACCTGAGCAAAATTTTATAATACTTCCATTTATTATATAATGGATTTTCTACAAGGTCGGATAAATTTCGTTCTCGCAAACATGCAAACACGTTCTATGTTTTGTTACATTAGCTAGAGATTTTACTTCCAAATATATTTGTATTATTACTGTACATCTGGAAGTACGCTACAGATATTTCTAGGTTTGGTCTTTGATTACAAAATCCCTGATTAAACTTTATCTTCTATTATATGCCAAAGCCTCTTGGAAATTTATTGATCAAGTTTATTGATTAAAAATTTGTTTTTGAGAAAATCATAAAAATTTCCTTTTAAAATATTTCTCTAGATCTTTAAGCAACTCCACAAATAAAAGAAGTATTTAATAAATATAAATATATATAAATAATTTCACTTTTAAAATTAAAGCTTTCCATTAAAGTGTAAGCGTTTTATTTTAGACACAAGCGATTCAGGATTCATTACGCACTTTATTTGAGACACAAGCCAAACCAGTCAAAATGAAAATTGAGAAGCTAAAACTAATTTATATTGATTCTGGGTATACAGGGTGTTTCCTCCACGGTATTACATACAGCGGGAGGTGATAGTACTCACTTAAAAAAAAAAAACAAAAAATGAATGGCAGGTAGGGTGGAGGGGGATATCAACCACTTCGGAGTTACAAGGCAATTGAGAAATTGTGCTGGGTTTTCACCAAACAACCAGTATCTTAAAAAGTACAAGGTATATGGTCACTTTCAAAAGCTCAATGTATGTAAAACTTCATGGCCCTTTATAAAGACTGCTCAATCAGCCCCGTACTCATCCCCTCTTGGGAGTTATTGTGGTCTGCACTAAAAAAAATCGGATTTTCTTACCTTCTTTTATTTTATTTATTTTTTTTTGCGAAAAGGTTGTTACATAACTTTCTTTTTATAAAAACTGCAGACTGTAGACTTTCTTCTTTAACCGTCCGATTGGTGAGAAGGTACGTACGGAACTTTTACAACTTTTTTGTGTCCATAATTTTGTGGTACCATTCGCAAGAAACGTTTCAGCTACATGTATTCCATAAAAATGGTATTCTGAATCTTTCAAATAAATTTCAGGCCTATTCGAGCACAGATTTGGATTTTTTTTTGTTTTAAGGCATTTTCTACATAAACGCAGGTACAAGGTCCCTGGGGACCTTGTTTATAATAGAGGCGATATACCATTTGATATTGTATTTGAGTCAGCTCCAAGCCAGCTTAAGACTGCCATTTGATTATTAAACACTAATTTTTGAGTCCTTCTGAGTTTTGTTGTTTGATTTTCTAGAGTATACAGTTGTTTTTTTTGCACTTTATTCCATTGTATAAGGTTATTTTGTTGGTTTATTATTTTTTCGGTGTATAATTTTGTGTTTCCAGATTTTTGCTACATGACAATTGCAGACGATGATTGGGATGTTGTGAACTTATTACTAAATAATAAAACGCGTTACCGATATTTGTCTGTGAAGGAAATACTTAAGGCCGATGGAAAATATCGGGCTTATATGGATGTTAAAATGAGCGAAAACGATGACCCTTTTGACAATGGTGATGACGATACTGACCTTATATATCGGCCAGAATATAGGAATGATATGTCGAAGGCGAAGCAATTGTGGAAATCGATGTCGACCAATTCGATGAAGACGACGATGATCAAGTTGATATGATTCGTCAAGAAGCTTCTGCTGCTATTACTGGTTTTTCACAGGCTAACCCCGCTGCTGCTTCCTTCATATCCAAAAATGGCACGAAATGGTGCAAGGATCAACCACCGAGTAGTCGTATACGTGCTCATGATGTTATCGACTATAAACAAAGCAAACTAGGGTCATCGAACAAGATGATTTATGATCCGCTGTCAATCTATCGTTCTTTAATCACCGAAGACATTGCACACATAATTATACGTGAAACGAATCGGAAGGCCAACCAGGTAGCAGCTATATGGAATCAAGGAACGAAGCAAAAGTAATGGAAAGCATTGACCCTGAAAGAGTTTGATGCATTTGTGGCGATTATTTTGTATGCTGGGCTGACCAAATTCAACACCGAGCCTACAAAGGAACTATGGAACTTAACTCATGCTCCAATATTCAAAGCTGCCTTGTCGCATGATAGTTCTATGTGTATAACAAAGTTCATTCGCTTTGATAACGCGAATTCACCGCCGCAGAGACTACTCGCCAACAAAACTGCCGCCATCGATGATATTTGACTTATATTACAAGCAAATTTGGAAGCAGCATATACTCCGCATAGGTCGATGACCGTGGATGTGCAATTATTTCCCTATCGAGGCCGCACACATTTCACGCAATATATTCCATCTAAACCCGCCAAATATGGAATAAAAGTATGGTGGTTATGTGACTCGAAGTATTTCTACCCTCTAAAGGGTATGATTTATGGTGGAAGGGTGCCAGGTCAAGATCGGGAGAAAAATCAAGGTAAAAAACCGTGCTTGATTTTTTATTTTTTTATTCCTCAAATGTTCTATATATATAAAGGCAATTTATATAACTATAAGTACACACGCAAAATCATACGGATATATATTGAACACATCCGCATACTTATAATCCAGGTCATCTCTGTAAGTTCCCTTAAAGGTTTCTAGGGACCTTGTACCCCACTTTACAACTCATGGACTTATCACCAATCGGAGGGTTAATTCGGCCTATTCGATTACTTTTATATGGAACGAAATTTACCTTTAATAACTAACTTTTTTGCAAGAGTTAAAGAAAAGAAAATATTACGTAGTCACAAATATTTATTAAAATTAAAAGAAAATACAATAGCAATTCCAAAATATAAAAATTTAATTTTTTTTACTGATAATGTCCTCTGAAAGCTCTTTTACGATTGGTAATATACAAAATGGTACAAACATATAAATTTCCATTTGGTGACCTTGATAGTTCATTTTTCGTGGCGTGGACTATAGTCACTTACTGCAATCTAATTTAAGATACTGTTGATGCTAGAATCTACCACTGGCATGCACAATTTTAAAATACATACGCTATCCATATTGCGTGCAGCAAGCAGAACTACAAGAAGTACGCAGTAGTTATTTATTTGGTTTATTTCTACACCAGCTTACCTCTGGATTCAGCTGACAAGTGTTTATATAGAATCGGGCAATAGTATTGGAAAGCATAGTGGAAAAGGGAAAGACGTGTGTCCGTCCCTTTGTCGGTCACAGACGTTTTTTTCAAAAACAACGGAATTGGAACATTTGCAAAACATTAGATCTTCATGGCGCGCACATATATCTTGGCAATCAAAGTTTATTAAATATGTTATTTTTTAATGGAGATGACTTGAGACTCAAAATTAGCATCTCCTGGGATATTGTTTGCAACGGCTACTTTCAAGGATTCCAAATTTTTGACGAATTGTTAATAACGATGTAGCCCAAAATGTGCGAAAAAAACAGCCTCCCGCCCATGAACTTCTCGGTTTCTAACGCTTAAAGCACAAACAAAAAATACCCAGATATCGACGGCTGTACTCACAAAATGAGTTATGCGAATAGTTCGTAGCAAACTCAATAATTCATTGATATCGGTTAAATATAACAGCTGAAATTTTGTACACAGACTTAAAAAAAAATTAAAATTAAGTTCGAAAATGAGACAAATCGGGTAACTTCTTCGTGGGGTTGCCATACAAAACTTTCGTTTTCCACTATACATTTGGACACTGCCTGAGAACGCGTCAACGTATAGAGCTGAAATTTGGTACATGGTGTTTTCATTGTACAAGCAAGTAAAATTTCGAAAATGGACTAAATCGGAAAACTCCTTCTTGGTGTTGCCATATAAAAATTTAGGTTTTTTAAGTATACTGTGAAAGCGATCAGTCCAAGACATTTTTATTGTACTGAAAACTTATTCAGAATACGAAATCCTATAAAATTGGTTATAATCATTTTTTCTGTCCGACAAACCGTTCTAGAAATATATGCGAAAAACCACTTCAAAAATCAAAATTATTGAAATTGGTGACCATACGAAATTTCATACGGGCATTTATCTAGGGTATCATAAGAATTGGTCTTAGACCTTTTTTATTTTACTTGTTTTATTCAAATTTTAATTACCCATATTTCTTCAGAATTCGCTTGTATTAGGGGTGGTTAAAGATAATTCCAACAAGTTGTGTGTGGGCAAAGAATTGATATATATATTTAGCCGAGATCAGTGAGTTATTGACGTTTGCTGAGATGTTGTTATACAACACTTTGGTAGTTCTGCCGACGATATCTGGCTTTTTCTAGTCTGTGCTTAAGGTTAGTTATTATCAAGGCTTGTAGGCAATGAATCATAGATAACAGAATAATGCAACTTATTTTTTTTTATCAGTTTAATAGTTCCTGGAAAAAAAATGATTTTTGTATTTCTCTTGTTACTAAGATCGACCCTTATAAAGTTACTCTTGCGTTCGTCTCTTTGAATATTATTCAGTTATCACAAGAAAATTTAAATTAGATTTAAATACGCCTAAATTCTGGTACGCAACCCTGATTACGCCAGCCCGAATTGTCCTTAACCGAATTAGATGATTTAGTTATTTGCGTTTTTAATCGAATTTATTTCGTATTTTCACAATTAAAACATGTCCTCAGCATCTTTCCTTTTACTTATATTGGGATGCACATAGTGGTATATATTGATTTATCGGATGTTGTTATGTTCCCAAATTCAATTTGTGAACATGAAATCGGACGGCTTTCAACCTGACCATCAGCAACAATTTCATTATTCTTTTGCTGATAGTTTATTAGTTATATGAGATAAGATTACAACTAATTTTTTTTTCTCTGATGCATATTGCTTGAATTAAAGCACTTTGAAATGCTTAAAAATTTCCCGATTTTTAGCTTGCTTAGTTGTATTAAAACAATCACAGCTTTTGATTCTAATTATTACTACCATATCAATTCGACATAAAAATTAGGTATCGAAAATGAACCACGGAAAATGCAAATTTTATATGAAATTGGATTAGGTGTACATAGATTTTCATTTCTCCCATAATAAATTTTGTAATAATGGTATTATAGTGTCAGGTGAGCTCTGAGTCTCCCAGTGGAATATGACTGGAAAATTCCAATAGAATTTAAATTAGTATCCACTTATCATCAGATTGCTCTTACAATTAGTAGACGCCTGACATGAACCCAGATACAGAGAATTATGAGTTGAAATTTTATGCTGGATTATGTCACAAAACGACGCAATTTAATATTTCGTTTTTAAGTATATCAATATTTATTTAAAATCATACCAACTGCAATTTTAAATAAAGTTTTTATTTATTATTTATTTACGTTCCGATATAAACGTGTCAAAATCAAGGCGCAAATATTAAAGGTAATGTAAATATGTGTTAGATGAAATCACAATTAATACTAAGCTTGTATCTGTCCATTCTTCTCATCAGTCTATCTGTCTGATAGTAAATCTGACTGCAAGATTGGCTTAAACTAGAGAACAGAGCATTTTTTTTATATTGCAGGTCTAAGTTGATGAATGCCAAATTTAGAAAACCTTCGAGGGACTATCATACGAAAATTACGATTTTTCACTTATGAAAAGAAAGCAGTCAGTTACAGATGTTTATAATGCTCATGACAGACATCAGGTATCGATAACTAGGTATTCGGAATACCCCGTTTAAAGAATATGTGTGTAAGCAACTTCCCCCAATATAGCCAAAAGACAACTGAGTATAGAGGAGGTACTGATACCGTCTTACTTTGCGCGCCATTTTGTTGTTCGTAATAATATAGCATTGTGTCAAATTAACAAATTAAGCAAAAATATGCCTGCGATCTTCCCAGCAAAGTGAAACAGAAGAATCGCTACGTACTCTTGTATACGCAGTGCTAGCGCAGGAGATGTGGTGGTTCCAAAGTTAGAGTGTTGGGCGTCACGTGATTTTCTCGTCGGGTAAATCACGAAACCGGATCTTAATCACCACTCTGATACCTGTATACTTACAATTAAATAAAAAAAAATAATAATAATAAAAAAAACGTATTTGGGTCCATATAATATGTATATATATATTTCTGCACAAATTACAGCTTGTACAATTGAGATGCTGCGACAAAAAAAAGAAAGAAATGAGGACTCCGTCAAAAAGTCATACACACAGAATTACGGAAAAGAATTCCAATAATAATATTGGATAATTATGGCCAATCACTAATAACTAAACATGTATTGAGGTAAATAACTATCTATGCCAAAGAAGATAGCTAACTTAACTTGGCGTCCTAACGGCCCACAAATATATCCGCGTGGTTGCAAAATTCCCTTTCCCTTTTTATAAGTTAGATGAAATCTAAAGGGTATACAAAGTTTGTCATTCTGTTTGTAACACCTCGAAATAATGATGGTAGAGCAAAATGGATTGGACACTCACGCATAATATTAAAAGTTATTTTGATTTTTGCATGTCCGTCTGTCTGTCTGTCCGTTCGTCGGTCCGGCTGTGCGCACGACAACTCGAGCATGCGTATACTTAGAGAGCTGAAATTTTGTACACGACTTTAAAAAAAAAAACTATGTTCGAAAATGAGACAAATCGGGTAACTCTTTCGCGGGGTTACCATACAAGACTTTCGTTTTCCACTATATATTTGGACACTGCCTGAGAACGCATCGATATAGAGATGTGAAATTTGGTACATGGTGTTCTCATTCTACTACCAAATAAAATTTCAAAAGTTGACTAAATCGGGCAACCCCTTTTTGGTGTTACCATTTAAAAATATAGGTTTTTTACGTATACTGTAAAAACTATCAATGCAAGACTTTTTTTATTGTACTAAAAACTTCTTCAGAATACGAAATCTTATAAAATTGCTTATAATCATTTTTTCTGTCCGACAAACCGTTCTAGAAATATATCCGAAAAACCACTTCAAAAATCAAACTTGCACAGAAGGGTGGCAATACGAGATTTCATACGGGCATTCATCTAGATAATACACTAGGTCTTGCAATCCCTTCTTAAATAAATTTAAATTGACTAGCCCTATCTGTTGTAGTTGGGATTGCTCCGTGCTCCTAAGGAGAGAGCAAGCACTGATTAGGCGAAATATTATACGCACTTTTTGGTAACTTTCCAATTAAATGTATTTATTTAGTTTACTTCAGGTTTATAAATAAGTTATAAACATACAGATTCTTTAACGATTAAATTATAAATTATAAAAAACTCCGTAAGATTGGTACTTCACGATAGATTTAATTATATTTTTTTGGTCGATCCCGAACTGTTTCGGTCGACGGTTGAAAAACGTCCTCCTGGAGGTTTGGGCAAATTGCACCCAGGTACCCACGAAAACTCCAGAAAGCTTTCTTTTTGTTTTATTGCTTTCTCACGACGTTGAAAAAACGTACGTGAGAAAATGCAAAAGTTTTTGATGGTGCATCAATGAAAACTGTAATCCGATATGCACTTGTGCGCCCGTATTGAAATATTTATTTTAAGAGGGCGCGAATAATTCTGATAATTGTATGTATGTATGTACATACAATTAGATTGAAGAAAATAGGTACTATACGTATGGAGAGTTTGCGGAAAAAAGGTAAGAAGACACTGTATGTAGGTAAGTGTGCATATCGTGTGAGTGGAATGTGTGTCTGATAACAAAATTCAATTTATGCTAAATTGCATTTTGTTATAATATGGGAATGCATTTCTAAATGCATTTTAAATTTTGAATGAGATTTAAAAATGAAATAATTTTTCATTTTCAGGGTCAATTAATGGTACATCAATATATCGTATTGGACGACATATTGATGTATCGGTATTACGGTTGTGATTCGTGTTAGGGATCTTTTGTAGGTACTTTCAAAACACAAGAGGTTGACACTTTTTATCACTTTATTATTTTATAAAAACACTTTTTAAAATATTTAGCACTGCTAATACATTATAATAATTTTTATTTTCAACACTTTGTTGTGTATCTAAATTTCTACACTAGATTTTATATCAAACAGACACTTCGATAACTCTTTATCAATCGCACTCAACACACAAATTCACGGCCCGCTCTCACGCTTATCTTATTACCGGCTTCGTCTTAATTCCAAACTAAAACTCTTCGATCTTCCTCTAAAAAAATACCTCGTATTGAGTGTCACTCAAAAATTCTACCAATCATAAATTCTGCCTAATATTCGCGATATTGAGAAATCTCAAAGTATAAAGCTTGCAATTAATTAATAATTTTTGTTTATCTGGGTGAAATGTGAATGACACTCAATATGCCAAGCTTGCAATTTAGGTCGTGAATTTGTGGAATAATTACTTTCTTTACATTCGGGGCATTGGGCACCTGAGTCACAGCATATCCTGGAATTGCCAAGATTGACAAGCAAAAATTTCGACTTGCACTAAAACTTTACTTGAGAAATATATTTGCAATATCAGCTCTAGGTTATAAAATAGTGTAAATTGGGCAAGCGCTTCATGAAATTGTAACATAAAAATGCTTTACATACCATTCACAGGTTGCGGATAGTGGAACGACCTATAAATATATACGGTAATACCCGTATATAGGTTAGGTGCGAATATTTAAAAAGCAGCCGGGGACAATACATCTAAAAATATTTAAACAAACTTTGGCTATTGTTACACTGAAGATGTTAAGGATCTCATCTAAGGTATAATATTATTAGTCTTCGACAAATTATAGCTTTTTCTCTTGTTTTTTTATAAATCTTCTTTTCTTATTATTTCCTACACTGCCATTACTATTTCTTTGATATAATTTCCTTTCCTTCAATTTAGCCTTTTCCTTTGTTTATAATTACTTTTTTTTTTATTTATTTTAAGTACAATAACCATTAAAACAAACTCATCAAAGCAAAAACCTCGAGAACTTTTCTGCACGTCCAGCCAAGTAAACTGTTTTAGACCCAAGTGCCGCACTTTTCTCTGGTCATGGTCTACCTCCTGCTTTTTTGTTGAGAGTTACTTTAGAAAACCATGGCACTTTCGTTCTGTCGCCCACCATTGTTGCGAGTGCATTCGCACACCTTAATCGTTATTAAATAATTTTAGTTTTTATCAGTATTTGCTTATATTGCTCTTAATTTGTTGTTTTATAATTGTTTGTTAAATTGGTTTGTTTAATTCCTGCTTATGATGCTTCTTTTTCTAATTGAAAATTTCTTGTTTTAATGTGTTTGATTTAATTCTAATTTATTATAGTTTTGACTAGATTAATCGCTTTAACACATTATATTATATTTTTAATTATTTAGATGTTATTAATCCACTTAACTGGTTTAAATGTCGAGATTTCTGTTATCGTTGAATTTGGATCAGTTTAACAATTGCTGATCGGTTATTGAGTGATTTAGTTTTCTTTTCTTCTGTAAGGAATCTTGGACCATGTCATTACTGTACCCTTTTGTTGACTAAAGATGTGTTTCGAATTTATCATTACTAAGGTGAAGAGCAGCATTCAGAGACGACGTCGGTATTATCTTAGCGCAATTAGTAACCTGAAGTGTATGGCTGGCTGAAGTTGCCTGAAATTGTTATTAGTACCTAAGTAGAGTTCCATTTACTCGGGATACTTACAACAATTACAGTGGACGCTTCTATTTCACATACTCAACGAGAAAACTGTTAAAAAATTGTAATATAGAGTTCAGAGACAAAGGAATAGTAATACAAAAATTACCATATAGAATTCAGATGATAAAGAACCAACTGTTACGAAAATTTCAGTACAGAGCCGAAATGCTAAATCATACTTGGAACCTTTCTTCTAAGGTAGTTGTAATCTAGGATTTACTACTTACTAATTCATAATTTATGCAACTCGACCCATAGGTTATATAATTCAAAAGGTAACAGGAAAGGTGATACAATTTGTCATGAGTTTTGTTTTTTAGTTCAATATCAGGATAACCAAATAATAATACAACAAATGTATTTTTACTACTTCTTTGTGCTGTACAAGATATTATGTGTCCTTGTTGGAATGTTGCTGCAAGATTTTTTTTAAGGCTTTCACCTCCGCCAGGATCCCCCCCCCCTTCCTCAAGGAAGTTCTATAAGTGATACCCACTCGAATTGCTCAAGTAGATGGCAGTGAAGGAAGATACCCAAAACACCATTAATAAAAATATAAAACAAAACCGATATTCGATCCCGACAAATGTACAAGTAACATATAGCGGAAGCGAGCGCTGGAAACCAATGGCAGAAAAGTGGACAGAACAACACGTACTAAATACACTGGAATTAATTTATTGAACACACTGGAAGGCAGTATCATCCTAAATAAAATAAAAAAACGTTTGAAACTTATTCAATAATGATAAATTTAGCTTATATTCTATTTCTAGTATACTACTTAGCATAATTAATATTTAAAATAGCGAATCACTACTTATCTACAGCTATGACTATAAAACTTAAAGTTACTCGATGAAGCCATCTGAAACAGAAAACAAGCAGTAGCAAAACGATTAGTTTGTTATTCAATTGCCTTACCCGATGCTACCTAATGCCTATGATCCAAAACGCTACGGTCGGTTCATCACTCCTGGAATGAGATGTCTACTCGAGGTAGGACGAGTACCTGGAAATAACAACTAGACCCATCCAGTTCTCTGGAAAACGTACCCGGGGGGAAAACAAGAGTAGATTACGTGGGAAATACGAAAGTATTAAAGCGAGAACTTCAATGGAAATGGAAATATAACCTGTCGGCACCGTCGTGTTATCCAGCAGATCTTCACCCTGAAGCAGCCGGAGGTGAATCCCTAATTGCAAACGCCCACAGGAAATAAAATGGAGAAGAATTCGGCTCTTGGAAATCGTAGAGGGTGCCCCAATATCCCAGAAGAGACTCTGTAACTTGAGTCTAACTTGAACTGGAAATATATGGAGTTCCATAATATAACTCGAAAATGGCCACGGCAAATATTGAGTAACATTTAATACAGCACCTTTTCCCGGGTCGCATGAAAAATCAATCACAATTATGGGAAAATTATTTTCATATTTTTTTAATTTTACCGCCCACAATCCGAATTGGGAACATTATTCGATAGTTCTTAGTTCCTGCATTATCGAGTATCACCGAAGTTGCAGTACACGGCAACATTTCTAAACAATTATTTCACCGACTTAATCACCACCAACATGAATTTAATGAAAAATAATGCGAAACAACAAAATAAACGATGCCACGTAAATACGTGGACACAAACAATAAACGTTGGAAAATAAGCGTCATTCTCACCTTAAGAAATGCTACAACTTGACTGTGTTTCCGCCGAAAAGTCTATAAAAGGGCGACACTACGAAGACTCCCTCTCCTTTTTGCTGTTACTATCGAGTCGAGTACACACGTCAAAGCGTGAAGTGGTCATCAAGGATAAGAAGTTGTTTCCAAGGGGAAAAGGTCAATAAAGAAAAGTGCGCAGCTGAAAAGTTATCCAGGAGTAAAATGAAGGAAAGTACGCAGCTGAAAATTTATCAAGGCATAAAATAAAGGAAAGTGCATCTGAGAGTTAGTGGTTCCACAAAGGCGTGCAGAGAGGAAGCTGGAGTAGCGGAGCAACTACCGCAAAGAAAGCATAAAGATAAGTACAGTTCTTCTAGTGTGGACTTAGTGGGTAGATTAGTAGAGATATGCATTGGTACACCTAATCAGTTTAATATACATTAACCATTTTTGAAGATTCGGGCTTAGACATATACATATACACGGAATCCTTAATTATTTGCAATTTTGCCACTGAAGTGATTTGCGTTCATTTTGCACGCTAGCAAGAGTGCTTCTTTTATCACTTAAATGTAGCTTTAGTAGATCATATCGCTTGTAGTAAGATACTCCCATATATACAGTGGTACCTGTGTGCTTTCGTTTAATTTAAATTCTTCGGATATGTGTATATAGACATATTTTCCGTACATTAATCATTTTTGAGGAAGACTAATATAGATCATAATTATAGGCAACTTTTCTTTAATTAGCATTAACCATTTTTGGAGAAATTAATCGAAAGCATAATCAATGTCTATTTGAAGAAAGCTGAATATACACTATATTAATAATTTATATTTATAGCCTACTTTATAAGATTTCCTGAAACATCATAATTTTTTTATATTAAATAACTTTACGTGTTTTCTGGAATTCTTGGGTTTTTGCAATTACAACCGCAGTTTTTCAATTGTCCCCATAACATTTACAATTAGGTGGCGCCCTTAAGTTCAGACCTCAGAACCAGGCCTTCGCCACTGGACTAGCCGCAGTTGGTGAAGTCAAATCCTAGCTGATCGCTTGTCAATTATTTGATGGGAATTTAATCGAGATGTATTCGAGTGTTGGAACTGCATGACAGGAATTGAAATGCTTATAAGGCAGTAATTAAAAAAAGGGGTGACAAATTACATCCTTAAATAATTCCGCGATCCTCGTTTCTGAACTTAAATAAGCTCTTGTCGGCATCCGGTGATCCTCTTAATGCCAGTACAACGCCTAAAACTCTCGTTTGTTTGATTTGGTGGAACGTCCATTTTATCAGCATCCAATAATTCTCAAAATGTGAGTACAGCCTTAAGTATGCAATGTGGGGAACGTGCATCCTGTTTTTCGGCATCCGTAATCCACGGAATACGAATCCATCCTCTAACATCCAGTGCGGGGAATGTGGCTCTACTCATCTTCAGATCACTTCTTTTTAATGGGTGATCGAACCATCTATGTATACCTAAAAGAAAAAAGAGCTGCAGTATCACCAGTTCGGACAATAATGATTAGCACGGACACAACAGTTAGGTGTGCTTTCTTAGCATCTTTTACAGACAGAAATATACTTGAGAAATGAGTGCCTTCTGTATGTTCAATTCTGGAGTAAGTTAATATAGATGTTGTTATCCTATGATCCCCTTCTACGCATCCTATTAGATAGAATTCCAAATCCGAAAGTTTTTCGAAAGCGATTATATATTGCCTGTGTGCAGCTGTCTGGTAATTGAATTTCCTTTTGGTTAGATTTCCCCTTTGATGAGGAATATTTGCTTTATGCTACCTACGCATAAGATAGAAAACGTTATTTTCTTCCATAGGGCAATTCTATAAAAATAACAAGTGTTAACCGCATAAAGATAGAATTAAGTTTACATCTGGGCCCATGGGTATTTTATCATTCTGAAACAAAAAATTCAAAAGGGGGAAACGATTTTTTTTCCAGCACATTAAGCCCAAATAATGTTGATTTGATGCATGAGTTTCCATGATTAAATTATACATATACAGATTGTATTCTATTCTACTAATTCTAATACTAATTAATTTTTTTTGTGTCGTCCTTACAATTTAAGGGGTCTTTTTCCCCAATAAGCGTTCCACAAAATTCAAAATATCCATTTCATAATGAGCAATATTTTGAATATACCTCCAGTGCAAACCCATTGGCTACCTCTGTCCGGAATCCTAATATCCCGAACCACTTTGATCTTCATCATTTTGAGAAACAAACTGTACGAGTATCAATCTTTCCACGCAGGTATACTCTTCTTTTAAAACACTCCTTTATATTTAGGGGAGTTATCGGGTGCTGGTAATATTTCAGTGCAAGAATTCCAATCTCAATCAAATGATTTCTGATAATTCTTGCAATTCAATTGCAGAAATTAATATGCTTCTTTTCCCTCAAAACACATTAAGTGTGCTGCCTTAACTTTTTTGTCAGTAATAGTTTTGAGAAAAATTAGGTACGATTCGCTAGCGCCTTGGAATCGAAAAAGTAGTATCACAGATAGGAAATATTTCCTATCTGTGGTAGAAAACTGCACAAAAAAAAAGATCTTCTAGCAACAATCTAAGCAGAAATTTTTACAGCGTCTAGAAATTAACAATAATTAGTTCTTTCGCCAACTAGCAACATTAATGGAAAGGTTGACGGAAATTCCAATTTTCTTCAATCGATCTAAAATGGATGAAGTAGCAGAGGCCCTAGTTTTTTTTCGGTCTTGAGGCACAGGATGTAAATTGTCTACCAGATTAAAAACGCAATTAATCTCAGCTACTATTAATTGTAGAGGTTACTGATATAATATTTCTTGAGAAAGTTCAGATGACGCTCCAGCGGATAAATCGGAATTAATCCTTTTGGAATCAGAGAGATATGAACTTGGAAGTCAGTCAGGTTGCCAGACGTATGTGTGTAATATGAGCGACAAATATGAAAAATGAATAGATCTGAAGGATATTTTAGTTTTTAGTGTAACTAAACGTTTATGGACCTTCTAGCGACAACTAAAAATAATTATAGTACGCGTCGGTCTGTACCGTGATCAGCTCAGGAAAAGGGATCCGAATGTTCTACAACCCTTTCAGGCAAGTATATTATAGAGAAATATAAGGTAAACTATGATAGGTATAGTTATACCAAAGAAAATCAAGCTACAGGAAGTCTTTTTCAAGTAGTCGCGAAGTAAAGTTGTTCATTTAACGTAATTCAGATTGTTTTGTACTAACCCTTACTATTTTTTTTTATCTTACAGCACGTTAGGAAGGGTTATTTAACAGCACACCGAATTTTAGATGCGAATACTCCACTAACCAAAAGGAGGCTAAATAACAGAAAAAGTAAGAATATTCCGTGCCGATGTATCTTATGTATGTATGTTATGTGGGCGAGATTCAAGGTATTTCTTTTCCAGAGATATCAATATAACATTCATGCAGCATTTAGAAATTGGAATTTAAAATAACTTTACATCCATTTTCTTTACACGCTTATCCTTGAAACATTCCATATTTTATTTGGTCCAAAATCTGTATTAAAAACAGTTTCTCGTTTAGCCCTGGTTTTATCTGCTTACTTGATTTGGGTACGATGCATGATCCAAATTTATTAATTGCAATCCAAATATTTTTGTTTTGTTTTTTAATTTAAATTTTCTCTCTATCAAACAAAACACAGCTACGTTTTCTGCACCAAAAGGTAATACAGTGGATACAAATAATCGAGAACCTTTGGCCTCTTTGAATAGTAAAAAAGTTCCATATGTAAAGGTCTCCACTTGGTATTAATTCGGACTGTGTAAAACAAAGTTACTTTTAGAATTATTTATAGGAGTCTCTAACTTTTCAATTCATATAATGCTGAAACTCTATTACTGAAAGCTTTCGGGACTGTCACTACCATATATTCGACTGCAAATTTTTGCAAAACGGTACTTACACCGAGTTGTAAAACTTCTACAGAGAGATCTCTTTTCAAATGAACTATTGTGAAGATATTAAAGTAAGAACCGTATCGACGTGAGTAAAATGAGGAAAGTAGACCACATGAAAAGATGCAATAAATGAAATAAATGCAATTTTTGAAGATATGCAGGATGTTGCAAACGCAAACGCTAAACTTAGGTAGGTGGGACCGAGTTAAGAAAAAAAATCGTATAGAGTTTTGCCGCACATTCCGTTGTCTCCGAGTTATGCTGGCAGAACTGTTTTGTGAACTGGAAAGTATGCACTTTTGAATTTTAATGTATTTCTGAGGAAGCAGACTTCCTAGAAAGCTGAAATAAATGTTGTTTAACTCACAACATTTTTCACTTTAAGAGAACATATTGCACATTCAGACAGCAGCGATGCTTTCGATACAGCGAATTGTCAAAGTGCAATTTGTTTCTTTTGTTTTACAAATTTCTTTCTTTGGATTTATTTAAAATTATGTAATAACATTTGTTCTTGTTTTTAAAATTATTTCGTAGCTTATACTGCTTATACTGCTGCTATTTAGAGGCTTTCATAAAATAATATCCGATAATCTTTCAAGCAAGAGTCATAGCACAAAAATGATTCATTTTAGGGTTTATTTGACCGGCTATTATGACGGTCACTTGGTGACATAAAACAAGTGATGAGTCATGCCCATTAACCTATTTAGAGTATGTAAAACTTCTTATCGGCCTTACAGGAATATCCTATTTGTACACAGGAAATAAAATAACCATTGATGTACTTAAGTACTACACACTACTAGGTTTTTAAGAAGTATATTTGATCACAAAAAATTTTCAATATGTTGTTCGTTTTCAAAATAACAAACTTGTAATCTACGTCTTACACTTAATGGCATGTTAATTTCTTTTAATCTTTCTCTTATTTTCAAACACGCTACTTATATACGCTGCCTCAAAGTATCCTCGTTGTTAGCTACGGCGGAATAATATTTGCTTTTAATTAAATTTTTCGACTATAATTGATGAAACATGCAAAATTTTCAGTTAAAAGTGACTTCTTATTGCATGCAAAAATAGAATATTTTTTTTTATGGATCCCATAATAGGTCCAAAAACCCACTTTATCGGATTGCAATCGTGCATCTGCTGACACTGAATCGAGTGTCTAAGCACGCAAACATAACCTCTTGTTAATTTCTGTATAAATTTGTAGTTTGCATATTTTATTACATGAGTATAAATAGGATATTTTTGGAAAGCAGATACGATGTTTCGTACACTTTCAATAGGTTAATGGGCATGAGTCATCAGAAAACTTGTTTTATGTCACCAAGTGACCGTCATAAAAGCCAGTGAAATAAACCCAAAAATGAATCATTTTTGTGGTATAACTCTCGCTTGAAAGATTATTGGATATTATTTTATGAAACCCTCTAGATACAGCATTTAGTTACATTTTGTTGGAAAGGAAATCGTATAAGCTACCATAGGAAAACAAAAACAAGTGTTATTAGTAATTTTGAATAAATCGCTTCCAAGATAAGAAATTTATGAAACAAAGAACACAAATTCTGTCCTGACATTCTGTTATATCAAAAGTATTGGTACTGGATGAATGCGCAATATGTTCTCTTAAATTGAAAGATGTTGTCAGTTAAACAAAAATTATTTCACATTTCTAAGCCGTTATTTCCTGAGATATACATTAAAATTCAAAAGTGTATACTTCCAGTTCACAAAACAGTGTACCCAGCATAACTCGGAAACAACGGAATGTGCAGCAAAAATCTATATGATTTTTTTCTTAACCCGGTCCCATCTATCTAAGTTTAGCGTATGTAACCATATTTTTGCAACACCCTGTATATATAAAAAAAGGAACGATAGTAAATTTGCCGTGAAAACTACATGATTAAAGCATCCATCATCTATCACATATTTTCTCGCTACTTGCAACTAACCAATAAAATTGCATACTTCTGTTCATAAATTTTTCGTTATACGCCATTAAAAAAAGAGCTACAAAATTTATATATTCCTCGTCATAAATACAAAATGAAATTCCTAACTGTCAGAGCGCATTTCCAAAATCTAATTCATCATCCCGACGGAATCCTGTAAGCTTTGTTCCTGACTTATCATCTGTCGAGTTGTGACTTAACATGAGTGGCATATATACTACTTCGCAAGTAAGTCAGGCAAGATTTATAAAGAGTTCTTCGTAGAAATCTCTTTTACATTTAAGGAACGCGAAAGATTCTTTCCTTTTTAAAATATCTTACGTTTTCCAAGATTCATATCAGAAGTATTTTCTCTGTTTATATTGCGACAGTTTGAATGGCTGCACGATATATGGCATTTTTCGGGTTATTCAAATTGTAAACACGATCTTTGGCTGAACGTAGATTCTACTGAGAAAGAAAGCAAATTTTTTCACATTTACACTGTTTGTAGTAAATCTTAATAATTTTGGCTGCGTTCCATTAGCTTGTAAGAATTTGAGTCTTTTTGTTTTATTTAAGCAAAATATATTCGGGAAATGCTTAATATTTCTTATTCGATTTAATTAATTTCCTTCCACATGTTATGGCTGCTTTTAATAAACAAATTTAATAAAAAAAAAATGTTGTCTGACTTGCACAAGTTCTACAGTAAATGTCTATAGGCAAAATTTGTACGATGAGGTCAGCAAGAGGAAAAATGGCTTCATTACTCGGGAAATGAAGGTATTTCCTAAGAATTTTAAAAGAATTTTTTTGGTATGTTATGGAATTATCTGCAGTTACACATCTAACATTTGTTTCTTATTGTAATGTGATTTTACATTTTCAGTATTTTATTTGCCGTGGATTTGTATCGGGAAATGGTTAACAGTAATGCCACAAGATACTAATTCTCAAAATTTCTCAGAACTTTAGCTACTAATTATTTTAAGGGGTAAAGAATAATCAAAAATAAAAACATTAAAAATTAGTATTGGTTTTTCATTTGAAAAGTAATGGAGGAATCCTTTGACGAGCGTTTAATCAACTGCTCTATAGAAACGAAAGAATACTAAAAATTAAATGTGCTTAGTCATATGATAATGTTTTCATAATTAAAAAAAAAAAGAAGGCAATAAAGAGGGTATAGTCTCTGAATAATTTTAGAATTTAGGTTTTAAGATTAGTTAAGTACCCTTGTAAATGAATTACGCTATATTTTTCTAAATGCTTTTTCCGAAGAAAGCTGTTTTGGAATCATATTAAAGAAGATAGTCCGAACTTTCCAATTACTTGTTACACAAATTACTGTACTAAAGAAAGCTTTGTGTAATGAATTGCTGAATTTATTGAATTGACCTTATTAATCCCACCTTTTTGGGCTTTATGGCATATTTTTTAAATCAGCACGTAGGATTTTATTTTAATTCCCAGCATGAAGCAGAGGCGGATCCAGGATTCCGTTGACCTCTTATTGGAAAACCCTTTATCTTTATAAAATGCAAGAATTAAAAATTTACATTTATTTAAAATAGCGGTGACAGAACAGATGCAATACATACCTTGTACGTATATAACTTCGTCGGCAAGCTAAGAAAGTGTGACTTCTTTTGTTTGTTTTATATTATTAAGCCAAGCTCAGGAGATATCAAATGAACTACAATGCAAAGCACAGCATGGCCAGAAGATGATAAAGGAAGGAATTAAGGAAGGTAAGGAGGGTGGGTGAAGGTGCTGATGTATGTCACCCTTAAACTTTCGCAGATTGCATGCCGGACGAAAGACAGAAGATTCCACGTTCGCACACGACCGAAAGTATTTTGGAGGGTAAAAGGATGTGCGCGGCTTGCAGTGAGAATATGTAGCAATATTAGAGCGAAAGCAAACATCATTGCGGCGGTGCTCGTATAAGTCAATATGACAAGTTTTTGCCAATCGCTAATGAGCTGAAGGTTCTCTTTTTACCAATATCCAACGAAGCTAAGACTCTGCGACCAGCCCCGGCCTACATATGGAAATTGTATTCCATTCTAGGTCTGATGTAGGACTTGTAGAGGAGCTCTAGAATCGATGGGCTGAAATATATCTTACACCTTTTCAGAAATCCAAGATATTCCGATGCTTATTTGGTAACAGAGAAGTTATGATCTGTTCAGCTTAACATACTGCAAATATTAATATCAAGAATACATAAAGACGGTGTATCGTCAAGCAGTGCTCCATCAAAAGAAACGGGAATGGAAAAATTATGATCTTGTGCTAAAGAGATGGGACGGCTTTGGAACTTAGATGTATTGAATTCGATGCGATTCGGTTTGCTCAAGCGAGGATATTATCATAGTGGTTATTCAAGGATCTAAGCATGCAACCTAGTTTGACATATGTAACACTTCCTCTGTAGTCCCCAAGGGAGTATGCGAAACCAAGGGTACTGTCATCGGCATCGGATGGGATTGAGAGAAAGGGAAAGCAGATCATTACTGAAAATTGAGTAGAGAGATGGAGAGATTGCAGATTGAGATGTAATGCCATCTAATATAATCCATACTAAGCGACCAGATAAAACGCCTTACAATCATAATAGAAGAGGACGAGAGAGGACAAGTGCTTTAAGTTTGGCTAAAAGGGATGAGCTCTAGATACTATGATGGGCCTTTGAAAAATCTAGGGCAACAATTTTGGACTCACCAAAATTGTGAAGACTACGGTTCAACGTTCAAAAGTCAGCAAGTCTCCAGATGAGCGTCCAACTCGGAAGCCATATTGGCGATCGTTGATGAGATGATTAGTTACTAGATACTTCATTAATTTGGAGTTAATGATAGATTCAAAAACCTTTCAATCGAGGTGATTGCAATTGGTCGATAATAGGCTAAACGTGTGGTAGTTTCCAAGCAATTGGAAATTTTTCTGTCGAATGAGACAAGTAGAATAGTTTTCGCAGAGCTTTAGCCAAGAATGAGGCACAGGTTTTATTTAACGGGGGCTTGAAACTATCAGGACCTGCAGCTATGGAGACGTTGATCTCCTTAGGGACCTTGAACAAATCTCTCCTGTGGATGTGTTTTGACTTTTGTACACATCTACAAGGGAGATGTAATGTGGATGGAAAAGGAGAATTTGAAGTGAATCTAACTGTCAAAATATTAGTTTTATTCAGAGAGTCAACAATTACTTCATTGTAAACTAGTGAAGAAATAGCGGAACTGCTGAAGTTGATCTTGATGTCTTTGACCTGGGACCATAAACCTTTGCTGCATTTGCGTTTTGGAAAGATTCTAACATTCTGGCCAAAAAGAAATTGTTTTCTTTGGAGAGTGTTTCAGTTCTGGACATGGATGCAATTTATAGGTGCGAAAAGCAGACTGCTTCGCTTTTATTGCTTGGTTGTACTTATCGTTAAACCAAGAGCGATTTTACTGTTGTTATGATCTACTGTATAAATACTGAATGTATTCATACAAGCCCAAGACTTAGAATTGTACTAAATTCAAATCAATTGAAGCAAAATAGACCGACCAATCTAATTCTCTAGGATACTCATTGAGTTTTCCCAGTCTGGAGATTTATTTTGTTTTTATTAAACGTTTGGGCTTACTATTCTATAAAAGCTATTACATTTTTCGAAATAATAAAAAAAAATATTACATAGCTATTTGTAGCCATCCCCATACTCACTTTTTAGTATTTATCCTTTTTTATTCAAACTTAGGGTACTAGATATCTCGCACTTTGGATCGGCTATCACTCGCTAGGGGTATGTCCGATCGAAAAACAAGTTTCACTGTTCGCCTCAGCTCCCCATTACCAGCTACAATTCGCAGAAGAAAATTTTTGTCGGCATACTTTTCGGGTGGGAAGTAAGAACACCCGGCGAGGGGGTGGCTCTAATACCACTTGTTGAGAAAACTTTTCCGGGATTATGTTAACTGCCGGAATACACATTTTCATGCATTTGGGCCACATACACCCCATTTACTACATTTCTGCAGTTCTTTCTTCCATGAGCATTAGCGCTCTGCTGTAAATATTTTTCTCACAGGAAGTCATTTTAATGACGCATAAATTCCACGCAATCATGACAAATAGTATAAATGAAATATGTTGAGAGTATCGTTTCTCATGTCTGGAGATGTCGGGCCTAAGGTTGTATGAAAAGTGGGCATTCCCCTTTAGTACAAGAAATTTCCAGTTCAGTGAATTAAAATTATTTTATTAATAAATTCATAAACATAAAATCGAACAGTTTTGATTAATAAAATTTAAATTTTTATTATAGGCCCGAATATCACCAAGTAACCACCTGGAAAAATTAATGGAAATTGGTCCAACATATTTCCTTTCTAAGAGTATCCGTTGTACTTCTGTGAAACAGTTATTTCAGAAATTATTACAATTCAGCCTCAAAAGCTACTTATTTCAATTCGATACCTCTTAAATTTTAAAGGAAATTCTTATTGTCCAGATATTGTCTCCCATGCCGAAAAAAGTTTATCAGGCGATACCTGAGCAAACTAAGTGGGGTTATATAAAAAGCCTCGTGCTTGCGAAGAAAGATATATAGCCTTTTTCAGAGAACGAGGATATGCATAGAAATAACTGGAGAAAAGTTTGTTGTCGAGTTTGTTGAACGAAGAGTAGCAACAGATTAAAAAGGTCCAATAATATATAAATTTCTACTTGGCTAAGAAGTTATAGGGTAATTCATAAAAGTTGAAGAAAAATTGTTAACCCCCTCTTCAACTTTAAGACCGTTTTTAATTACCCACCCAATGTCATGTTAGTTTTTGTTATCACTACGTCTTCTATTACCAATTACAAGATTCATATCTTAATACGAAGCACCCTGTATAACGTAACGTTTCTCTATCTTTAGAGAGCTGAAATTTTGTATACATACTTTTAAAAATAAAATAAAATTAAGTTCGAAAATGAGACAAATCGGGCAGTTCCTACAAAAATTTCGTTTTACATTTTATATATACTGCCTGAGAACGCGTCAACATAGAGAGCCGAAATTTTGTACGTGGTGTTTTCATAGTAATATAAAATAACATTTCAAAAATGGACTAATTCAGGCAACCAACCCTTTCTTGGTGTTGCCACATAAAAATTTATATTTTTTACGTATACTGTGAAAACAATCAGTCATTGACATTTTTATTATATTAAAAACTTCTACAAAATACGAATATCTATAAAATTGGTTGTAATCGTTTTTTCTGTCCGAAGAGCCGTTCTAGAAATATATGCGAAAACCCACTTCAAAAATCAAATTTGCACAGATGTGTGACTATACGAAATTTCACACTGGCATTCATCTAGGGTATATAAGAATTGGCCTTAGACTAATTCTAGCTTCTTATTACTTGTTTACAATAGCTGTGTTCCTTTTTGTCCCCAGAACAGGGCAGAACAAGAGATACGCAAAAGAAAGCCTCATACATTTTCAGCAAAGATTTATAAATGAAGCGAACATTACAAATAGTTCGCTTCAATCGAGGGAACAATTTGTTCTCTCCAGTATATGCGAGTTCTAGAGCACATAAAAGAACACAGCTAATGTAACTTATGGCAATTCCTAAAATTATCATCTTCGGGGAGGAAATTCGGCAGGCAGATACAATGGGAATTTTTTTCTAGAAAAATATGAGACAACTTCCCGATTAATTTTGTATCTCATATAATGGTTAACGTGTATAAGCAAACTTTGCCCTGAAATTACATTTTACAGCAATCTGTCACAAACAAATAGAAATTACATATCCTGCACATTTATAAGAATATCAAACAAATATTTTTGGTTTAACTGTTAATTTTGTAGTGATAAAAAAAATTCTAAGAGTGATGGAAAATTATTTCTTGGAATGAGAACAGGGTGCATGTAGAGTAGTTTGAATAGTTTATATAATGAATTTTACAAACTCAAAATTTTTAGGAAAAGCAATCCTTTTGAATAGGATCATTGCACAACTCTCGTCAAATAAGACATGCTATGCAAAAATCGATAACCACAGTTTTTCTTTGTTAAAAATCACCAAGCTTCCTATCAGAGAAGCATTCAACAATGCAACGTCAAGGATGTAAAATATTGTTATAATATTTTCTTATCTAACAACAGATCTGGAGAGATATGGTATATCCTTTATTCATAGTCCTCGTTTTTAAGGTTTTCTGTTACATTAGATTTTGTACAAATTTGCTTGCCTCCTCGTATTTAATGTTTACCATCACGTAAATACACCAAAGACCACTTGGTTTTAATGGACTTAAATTTATTCTGTAAATCGTACAATAAATATTTGTCCAGATTACGAGAATAGAGCCAAAACCAAAGCGCATTCAATTATTTAACCAAAGCTCTCTAGTAAATGGCTTTCTATAGCAGATATATAAGGGCAGAGATATTCTGTTATTTAATTAGTAGGAGAAATTACACGTCATTTGCTTCATTCGAATGTAACTCTTTAAAGAAAGTAATTGATTTTTTAACAGAAATGTTATATCTGCCATTATTTGTACTTATGAGGTAAGTGTAAGTGACCCGTGATTCAAAAATTAAAGAAAAAAGATAACACATTAGGCAACTTCAGCGGAAAGTATCGACACAAAATTAACTTTATACACAAAACTTGACGTACAGCTCCATTCAAACAAATGCAATTATTTTATTGTTTTATGTAGTCAATACATTAGGTTAAGAAGTAGGATCATATTAGGATGTGTAAATATGACCTATGCTTTGATTTCCATTAATACTGATTGCTACAGAGTTTGTATTACAATAAATCTAAAATAATAATATTATGTGTACATTATAATAGAATTATACAAAGCCAAGTTGGATATGTTCTGACATAGGTTTAAGGTATACATATTAAAATCTATTCATTTGGAATAAGCAATATAAATAAGAAGACGAGATATTGTGTTGTATTGATTCTTGCATACTGTAACTGGCGTTATGATGGACACTTTCGCAGAAATGATTTTTTGTGAATTGGTAATGAAGTTATAGCCCAAAATGTGTGAAAAATACCCCCCCCCCCCCCCGAATAGTGGTTCTTATTTTTTTACTTTCCTATTTCTATAAAGACTGGCAAGAAGTTCCTTAGTATAAGTAATATAAAATAATTTTTTATTTTATTTTTGTGTTAACTTAAAGAGAAGTTAATTGTTTTTGTTTTTCAATATTTTGTGGTTTACTTAAATTTCTAGAAAGAAATTGGGGTCACTGCTGATCCCATGTGCCCACTTGTGTGATTAGGCTAGTGCGCTTACTTAAGGGATAAAAGTACTCCTGTATCTGTGTGCATGCGGCTGTTTTAATATTATTCAATTATCATAAGAAAATTTGGATTAGATCGCTGATTGCACGAGCTGGACTCGCTCTTAACCGAATTATTTTTTATAAATTATTTTTTGGTTTTGTAGAAAGTTTTTTGTGCACAGAGTGCTATTTTGCACATGTTTACAACAGCAAGATTAAGTTTAACGGTTTTAATTTTGCCAAATTTTTTTAATCTTCCGTGTACTACTGTCTATATACAATGCATATATACCTATAACGAGATAAAAATAAATGCCTGTTTCGAGAATAACAAAGTTGCAGCAGAATATAAAGCAGACATACTCCAGTTCAACGCAAACCTGCTCGACATCACTTTCTTTTCCAATAGGTTCTAGATAATCTGAACTAAAGTATTCTACAGAGTTGCTGAAGTGGCGGCTGCAATCGAGGTTGGAAAAGTTGTACTGCTTTTCCCGTTTAACTGTCCCGATTTGTTCATGTACATTTTTTAGACCAAAACATTATTTAACCCCAAATTTTTATATACCAAAATACATTGTAATTTCAGATATGGAAATTATCCGCATTTATTACTATTAATACAACAACGAACTACTTAAAATACAACAAAAAATTACTTAATTGCTTAATTCACTTCAATGGTAGTGAAATACTTTATTGATGAAACCATTTTGTCTGAACTAAGAAGTTGTTTGAAGTTCTGAATACGAAAATCTACACCAGAAAGCCCAAACACAAGCTAGCTAAACTTTAATTACTAAAACCGCTGATTAATTCCCCAATTACATACGAAACGAAATTGGAGCATTGCAGAATCTTGAGGATAATACTTAACTATATTCAATTGTCCTCTATCCAATAGGGATGACTAATAGTCAAAAACAAAACAAAACATGTAATCTTCTTCTTTAAAGCACTTTCAAAGTAATGCTTACCATTCTAGTCGGTTTTCTGGATAGGATGTTGTCTACTGAAAGGAAAAGGGCAGAATAGCCCCTTTCATATCCCCTCTTAGAAACAATTATGTCATCGTCATTGCCCATTGTTCTCCTTCTGCAAGAAGTGAAAATTTCAGATTACTTATGAGTCTTCTTTTTATTACAGAGAACGTGACCTGAATAGATACATATGTCTGCAACAGAGAGGTTTCGCAGAATTCGTGACCTTTCTTTTTCGTTTTCCGTCGGATAAAAAAGGATCTGTTAACTTAATAACAAAGTTTCTACCCTATTCAAAGAATTGAACTATTCAAGGACTTAAAGAATTGTTGGTACCTACATAAGAAGAAAACTGATAAACGAACCTGCCGACTGTAAGGAAAATATCTCGGAGGTAGATTCGATGTGGTTTTCAAATATTTGATTAGATACTGTCAAATGGAAATGAGCTCCGTAAGGCCGAGCTCGTATATATGCTTACATTCGCATAATACTATCAAATTAATTGCCCTGTACCTTAAATAAAAGGTTGTGATTAGAGTTAGAGGCACCTGTGCACACAAATGTTCCTTGTGTAATGAAAACATGAACTTAGTTAGGGGCAAACTTTGATGTGGAAACGCGTCATTGTAAATACCTCTCAAACTATGTATAAACAAACAAAGAAGGGTAGACTACACCTGACATTTATTTTCCCGGACCACCGCAAACAATCTCAATAGCAATCTTTGCACACGTCTCATTTGTTTACATGTTAATCAAGTTTTTATTACTCTGTATTCCATTCCCAGGACGCTATATCATATGGATATGACTGACATTGAGGAGAATCAGATTGTGCAAATTTTATGCAATTGGTTTTAGTGAAAAGCTCTTTTACATAACTAGTTACCTATGTATCACGACAAGCACTATTACATTTATGGCATTGCATAAACTGTTCCAAACATATAGGTATTACGCAAGTAAGTATACCTACGTCAGTCTGCATTCTCATACCTTGACTCCTAAAAAAGCAAGAGATTTCATTTGCTTAAAATATTCCAGCATCGCGGGTCGTTGTTTTTCTATCACAAATTGAATTCCATACTTTCTGTCCCTCCACGAAGTCCTTGATATTTTATTCGCATTGGGTTGTGTTTGCACAGAATAAACGAGTGCTGGTCTTGCATTTCGTCATTTCGAAATGTTTTCTTATTTACTTGGAATTTATGAATACGCAATGAAATCAAGTGAGTTCGTACAGACAAAGAACTTTAGATGGATAGAATCAAATTATAGTTAAATTATTATGTTTTTCCAGTAGGAGGACCGTTGCTTTTTAGTTTAAACTGGGACAATGCATTTCGATCATCCACAAGAGATAACAGTTATAATAAGACCAATAAGGTGGACCTCGAAAATGATTTATGAATTATGTAAAAACATTCAAATATTTCTTTTCCTATCAACCATAAAGCAAAACAATGTGTCCCAAAAGTATGCCATTATCTTACGATATGGTCATGTGGGAAGACTTATTAGCCCCAAATAGAAACGTCATATGTTTATTTCAAGAAAAACCTTCCTACTACATTGCATTTTTGCAATCTGCAACTTTGCATTTTGCGAATTTGCAACTTTGCCACTTCCAACTTTTCAACTTTACAATTTTGAAACTTCGCACTTTTCTACTAAGTAAATTTGCATGTTTTCACATAGTTGTTCTTTGAGATTTGTATAAATATTTATGCGGGTTCGAGGCCAGACTAAATGAGGAACGCGTTTAAATAGTTTGTATCCTAGCTCCATTGTGCACCATTTCATCTGTTGGGAAATTGCTGGAGTTGGATGTAACCATTTGTGGGGGAGAGATTTTGGACGTTTTTTATAGTGACCCTACAATATAAAAAAAAAACTCTTGCAAGCCTGCTCAGCTGTCATTATTACCAGGGAAGAACACAAAAAGTAATATGTGAGGCAAAATGCAATGTGGTGACTGTAAATATGAGTCCAAAGATTGCTTCCTTATCGAAATCGATGACATAAAATGTTAACCAGAAGTTTCGCTCAAAATCATGGACATTTAAGATTTTTCATGAAAAAATCATTAAACTAGAAATTGAATATGAAGAGATTATGTCAACTCTTTCGACGACTAAGCACTCCTTGGAGGCATAATGACGAGAGATTATAAATGCTTATTTTAGTGGTGACAGACCCGTTGATTTTCGATATACATATTAAATAAGGGACTCGTATGAGCAGTTTATTTGGTTGTATTTATTCATAGAATGAATTATGGGAAAAATCCTCTTACACATTTTTTCTTTTCTTGTTTGTCGTCCCATCCAGATGGGTGACATTTAATATTTTTCAAGAATGAAATCTTAGGCTATAGTCAATAGGTTAGGTTAGATTAGGTTAGAGAAGTGGCAATTGCGCGAACCGCTGCAATCAGCCTCACTTAGACGTTTTGTGTTCCATTGTGACACCACCTTATTGGGACCCTACCTGGAAAAGATACTTCAGATTTATGGGATGCGCTGAAATCAGGCACAATAGATAATGAATCTTACCAAGTCTTCCGGTTCCCTGTCTGCTAGCTCCCCCAATTCTGCAGAGGGCATTCCTTCCACGCTTGGCTAGGTTAGAGCATTCACCCAGCAGGTGCTCATCTATACAGCTTTTGCAGAAGTCATTGTATAGAGCTTGCATGCGCTCTGCAAGTTTACCAAAGAGTCAGTGCAACGTAAAAACTGCGATAATGTTACGCACATCATTACGGTTCTTCCTCAGCAGAGATTCAGTCCGCCTAGGCCAAACTCCGTGCTACAACTCTCTTGAAATTTCGCATGTGGTCAGTTCTTCCCACCTGCGTTTTACCAGCTTATATTCTGGTATATCTAGAGTCCTCTTCCCTGATTTTAGGGGTCGATCTATGCATTCGTTTCTTAGTATATTACATGGGCCAGGCACCCAGCAGAGAATAACCCGGTGGTTGACACACCAGTTACTTGGGCTTATAGTGACACAGTTGCACAAGGTGGGATCTAATGGTGTTCGAGTCCAGGGTCTTGATTGCAGATTGCTTGTCAATACAAATCCTTACAACTCGACAAGTTGTTTCCAGCAGCCTTGCTTCTTTGCTAATAGTCAGAAGCTTCGTCCGGAACATAGTACAGAAGTCCGGAAGACGGTACGATTCCTGCATTTGAAGGAATTCTGAATATACCCCAGCTTCCACTTCCACATCCATTTTCAAACGGTCTGTGAAGACACATATATCAGAATATACTAGGAATGCTAGTTGAAAATGCTTTCTCAACTTGAATTTGGTAACGATATAATCCGTGGCTCCCCGTATATAAATAGTACCCAGCACAGAACTTCAGCATTCTGCTGTGACCAAGGTCTGCTGTTGTCCAGCAATCTGACTCTTTTAGGCTTAGTGCACTTTGTGTAGCTATACATATCTCATTGATGTCAAAGGGCAGGAGCCGGAGTATGACCACCATTGATGTTGCATAAATAGCACCTGCAATACCTAGGCAAGCAGCTCGTTCCCATAAAATATATACAATATGATGTAAAGGGTTCTTAAGCTATGGTCCACATTTTGGTCGAATTTTTTGGTTTAATGCTTATCTCCGGTTTTAAAGGGTGAGTAGTTTTTGGGTGCGGAATAACAAGAAAAATATGACTGTGAATTTTTTCCATGAAAACTTAAATGTTTTTACAAATTTTGCAAAAACACCTTCTCTATTAGCGTTAGACTTATAAATTAACTTTGACAAATACTTCAAATTATCCTATCTGGAATAGGGGAATATTCTGCGAAAGGTAAATGAAAAGATATGAAAGGTTTCTTTTTGTAAATCGTTTTAATAAAAAACATTTTCATTATAAATTTAGTCAAATTACACGCGTACGTTCCTTAAATATAATATATACAGAATTCAGTTGGAAGCACTTAACTTTTTCCATTTCACTTAACCATAGTTTGACAACCATATTATATTCATATAACACCTGTTTTCAATACCTTTGAATTAATTAGTTTACCATTCGAATAAGGAACTTTAATTCTATTCTTACCGCTGCTTTGTGTTCCAAGACCAGTGTTCGATAAAACAATGCTACTGACTTTTATATAGACAATGTGGCCGTTTGCTTTGGGGCTTCTAAGCTTTGAATTCCTGCTTAAAAAACGTTAATAGAATTTCAAATGAAAAAAGTTGAAGAGTTTTCATTACTTTAGTGAATATATATAAATAAACTAGAAAGACATATGGCAATACCGATTCATTTACAGCTCGTGTACGTTGTAAGTAGTAGGTTTTCGTAAGACTATTTCTATTCATCTCTTTTTATTGTAATTTATAAAATTTTCCTAACGATATCTACCTCGATGGCAATTTGTCTAAAGTTAGAGCTTAGAGCTGTCAAACGCTGTCAAATGATTGATGCCTTGGTTGCTCTGGTTGTTCTCAGTTAAATTATAAATTTTCCTGTAAATTAAATTTCGTATTATGGGATTATAATGACACCGAGTTTAAAACAAATAATAATTTCAAATTAAACTAGAATGAAACTCGTCTTCTGCGTCCTTTATTTTTCAAGTATTGTTTCTGCCAGAACCGCATAAGCTATCTAATCCCCAAGCTAAAACCAAGGTTACTTGCCAACCAGACGTAGGAAGACTCCAGCACATTCGGGAATATCAGGGAACATATTTACAGGTGGTATCGTGCGCAAGTTGACTACGACAACAATCCACAATTTCCAAAGATTTAATGTGATTTTCTATTTTCAAGGGTACACTTTGAGCGTTACTTTGAGTGCATAAACTTCGAAATTGGTGCAGTTGCTGGAAAGTTATTTGCGCTTGAAAATAAAAATTTTTTTTTGAAAAATTGCGCTATATTTTGAGATATTATTAACACAATGGGGAAAACGGTGCGCAAACTTGTTAAAAGTTTGTGCTGTGTATGGTGAAGGTACTTCATCAAAATTTGTTGCGCTGATATGGTTCACTAGTTTTCGTTCTGGTAATTTTGATGTGAAAGATGAATCACGCTCTGGTCTTCCAAAAACTGAAAAAGCTTGTGACATTCTTGAAAAGTCCAGCAATATAAACTTATCGGAAGTGTCTTATATTCGTATGGAGCTAGGCATTACCCACAAAACTATTTTGAACGCAATAAAAAAATCGAGATATTTCACGGGTCATGTACGAGTACAACAGTGATAAAGATCTTGGATACGTCGACATTTATCGTTTTCCTAACAAATAGTTTCATAAACATTGATAGTGGGGAAGAAGAAAGAACCAACTTATTGTTTCATAATATAAATGTTTTATTATAATTAATGAACGTGTGTGATCATCACAAGAATATCTTACAAACTTAGTTTGTAAGATATTCCACTGATTATGGTAGCTTAGCTACCGAAAACACATTCATTAATTGTAATAAAAAATTTATATTATGAAAAAATAAGTTGGTTCTATTTTCTTGCCCATTATCTCAATGTTTATGAAACTATTTGTTAGGAAAACGGTAAATGTCGACGTCGATAATTTATAGTAGCCAATTTTACAAAACCCGGAAAAGATAAAAAGTATAGAAAGATAAATGTTGACAATATAAATGTATTTGTTATATGTATTTATATATGAAACCATACAAAACCTTATTTTCTTCTTTAAATTAATAAAAATCAGGAACTTCATATTTTTTTTAAAAATTACAAAAACTTGACATTAATTAATTACTATTATTAGCACGATGATTCAAGGATAGACACAGAATTATTTTTATTGTTGGCTTTCTTAATTCTATCTTTCGCCCGATTAAAGTATAGCTTAATAGTATGGTCCATATCGGTGTCTGAGGCAGCGAGTACCTTAAAGCAGGCCTCTGGGAAATATGCGGTATAAAATAAATAAATTAACAGTAAAATTATTTAATCAGGCTATTTGCTCACCTTTTAAAACTTTTATCAAATGGAAGTACCTAATTTGTATATTGTGTCCTTGACCAGTCCAGGAAAAAGATGAGGCTGCAGTATCCCCAAGGATAGTTCTTAAGCAGCTTCTTAAAAAAGAAGAAAAGTCTTTGCCACCTATTTTTATGTAAATATATATACGAATTCCAAAAATTGTGAGGAAGTATCAAGTGGAAAAGATGGTAAAAGTGAAAAGTCCTCGTTTTGAAAATGATTTGCACTGAAAATTTTTATTCGTTCCTTAATAAGAAGGACTTCCCTTGCAGTTCCTGACACTTCCTTGTCTAAATTTTCCATACAGTTTTGTAAGGATTTTACTGAAGTTAAGATGTCTAAAAAAAGTTTATTTATAAAAGATATTTCGGCCACTACTTTTTATGACAAGCAAAAATACCTTTTAAAACATTGCTGTCAACCATAACAGAGGGTGAACTTTCGGCGGCTGCAACTAAGAAAACATTTGAATTTAAAAAAAAAAAAAAAAAAAAAAAAAAAATTAGCTAGAAGAATCCGACCAAAAGAGAAAATTACATACCCGTATTATTATTATTACTTCCTTGCACCAGTGAAATAACTTTTACAGAAGATGTAGTATGTAGTTGATCACTCTCATTGGACACTTCTTGTCCTGAGAAAATATCCTCAGTTTCATTTTCTTCATTTGGTTCATATACGTAATTACCATCTCTAAGATGTTGTGGTATCGGCGTATGTGCTGACAAACTATCATTTAGAGCCTGGTTTCAGATGTGCAAACTTTTCGTACCCTTGGCTCATCTTATATGCTCCTTTTTTTTGTATACTCGACGTTGGAATTAATACTATCGCTTCGTCTTTATACGAAAAATTGGAGTATTTCTTTGTAACCTCTGATATCCTTATTTGAAATAATCTATTAGATAAATGAACTTTAGGTGAGCAGTATATTCCAAGATTCGTAGAGTTTAGCGGGTGTTGGAAGAATGGCTCAAGATGCTCAAATTTTTTACATAAGAAGATAATATCAATACGTTTTACAATGAATAGTATCTGGGAAAATGGTGCTTCCTCTTGATAGAATGTTGTCTGGAGGTAGAGTGGAAAATATATATCCATTAGCAATTATTTTACTAACTTGTTTATTTTTATAAATCGTTTTTATTGTAAAATTATTGCTTTCCATTTTTTTCACAGATTGCAAAATACTTCTCTATAGTTCCGTTAAATACTTGTTCTAACGGTAGTCGACCAGCATGTATCATTTCCTTAATAGTCTTAAGTTGATTCTCGAATTTAAATGCGTTTGTATTCTCTAACGAACCATATTTTAAAACATCTGAAGGTAAGTGAAGCAGATTATGGATATTACAAGTTAAATTTCCTTTACCATATAAATATGGAAAACACTGAACGAAGTATTTTAATAGAGACGAAGCGCATGAAAGATTTTTTGTACAATCATGTTTATCCAGAAGTATACGCATAGCACAAAATAGCTTCAAAAATGTTTATTCTTTTCTTCATCTAGAATGTCTTTCATAATTACAATTCCCGTATATAGTAAAAACAGTCTGAATTATGTCGCTTTCCAAGATTCCAACTCATGAAAATCTCTCGGTTTTCTGTGGAATTCTGAAATAGTTTCTCTATTTATTGCATTAATTCGAGTTGTTATTTCTCCTCTTTGAATTTTACTCAACCTCCTATATGAGTTGCCATGTCCTTCAAAAAGATTTCTTTTAGGTTTTACCCACAAATGAAGAAGTTGTCTCATAGCTCCAAGGCAAACCAGATGATTATATAATCTAGGGGAAACTGCGAGACACATCCAATTCCCATGGTTGCAAACGGGTGAATAACAGTCGATTTATGGTGTTCTGGTTGTGCGATGTAGCGAAGTCATTATCGGTTCTAGCTCTTGCCTCGTATTCTGGAAAAATTAAACGCTTTTGGAAATATTCACTCTTTTGCACACATTTAGTGCAGCCGTAAAATCCTTTATGACATTTTATATTCAAAATAAAGGCCCGAGCTGGTGCATCGCAAATAAATGAATGGATATTTAGTGCGTATCCTTTTCCATCGAACACAAATGGTTTACATAAAACTTCTTTCATGTCTTCCACAACATCAGTTAGAAAATCGAAATTGTTTCCTGGCTTCGATTTCCCGTGGAAGCAACCAACTATCATAACATCAGAAAATCCTAAAATGTTTACTAAAATGGGCCAAAGCTCGATCTTCCCATTCTTTGTTAAGGGAAGACCGTCAATGCCAAACTGCAACTCAAAAGACGTTGTATTCTCTGGAATATTACTTTTATAGCAGAAATCAGTTAAACAGTTAGCAATCCCGTAGTGAAAGTATTTTCCATTTCCAAGTATCTTCACTTCACTTTTTCGTGGAGTTTGACTTAACGACCTAATATCCGTACGTAACAGAGGATGAATTTATTTTAATAATTTCACCAAACAATTTGCAGCTCTAGTTGAAATGTTATAATCGCTAAACCATTTTGCTAATTTATCCTCAAACGAAATTATGTTTGGTTCTACACTTTCTTCATAATCAGCACCAAATTTACTCTCATTACAGTTCAAATCAACTTTTTCTTGTATTTCTTCACGGCACTTATCACTAAAGTCAACGTCACTCTTATTTCTTTTACTTTGAAATAGTTCTTCCAATTCTTTCCCAATTCTTTTATTAATACTTTGCCTGGACATGATTGACTTACCAAAAAAATGCCGAGGAAATATGAGTTGACATAACTCAAAATTGCAACGTAATACATTTTAAAGAAACGTTAAGAAAAAGATAAGAAAACGTTAACTTTATATTAAATTTTAATTTAGGAATAAATGGCAAGAAAACGATAAGAAATTGTTAACTTTATATTGAATTTTTTTTTAAATAAAGTGCCTTTATTCGCGATAAGAAAAACAGAGGAAAACGATGAAAAAACGTTAGAATATTAGATTCCATACTTACGCCTAAGAATTCTCCAACTAATTCGATTTCCCCAGTTCACGTTTTTTTACCGAATTTTCGTTGGCGGTAAGACCTCTCGTTTTGTGTTCACTGGGTCATACTATTTTCGTGTAAACTCGATTCCTTCAGTAATATTATCAATAGAAATACTTAGAAATATGTCATACTAATAGAAGAATCAAGCGAATTACGCATAAAAGAAAATTTGTCACTGGCCGGCACACTTACGCAGTATGTAGTTTTGCTTCGTGCGACGATGGCAAATAGGTATAGGAATGGACGTTCTTGGATAAGACTATAGCTGAGGACTGTTGGTGTATGGGCAATATAATATATTATAGTACAGTTTGTTGATTAAAATTTTGATATTTTTTTTTAATTAAATTTTTAGATTGTTTCATATAATTAACATTTGTTTTTCTTTAAAAATGTTTTAATTTTTATGTGAGCAGTGGGACCTCATGTTTCAATACGTTTGACAGAATGCAAATGGGTCAACATAACTTTCTGTCTAATAGAGTACCAAGCATCCCAAGATACATACAAAAAGCTACACTTTCCAGTTCGAATTCACCAATAAGGTCTAAAGGGTGTTTGGTGTATACTGTATTTGTATAGAATAGTATACCATCAGTATAAATGTTTATTTACGAAATGAGATAAACTTAATATAACAGAGATATAAGAAAGTATATCTTTTGTTTATTTATTTTATTTGAGATAGTTATAAATACATTTTATACGAGAGGTTGATTGAATTATATATAAAATTCATATAAAACAGTTTTATATTCAGCTGTATTATATTAATAAACGTTATTATTAAATTTTATAAACTGAGGAAGTATTCAATTTATTCAAACTTTTTATGGACCTATATGTATATTATTTGTTTATAATATTTACACCGTGTTGTGTGTGTGTGATGGGACTGGAAGAGAATTAATTGTCCACCATGAGGTACTTCCAATTGGTCGAATGATTAATTCTTATCTCCATTGTCAACAAATAGACATATTACGCCAAGCAATTGAAAGAAAACTGCCTGAATTTAATAACAGGAGAGGTGTTGCCTGCCATAAAACAACGAACGCCCATAGACTTCTTTGATGACCCGACAACAATTGCGAGACCTCGGTTGGAAAGTTCTGATGCATTCACCGAATATTCCACAACCAGATATAGCACCCTCTGACTATCACTTGTTCCGATCACTGCAGAATTCTCTCAATGGAATTAATTTGGCTTCCAAAGGAACTCGTGAAAACCATTTGATTCAATTTTTCAATCAGAAATCACAGAAGCTCTTCACCGATGGCATCATGGCTCTACCCGAAAAATGGTGAAAAATTCTCGATAATTATAGAGTACATTTGTTTTTGTTGTATATTAGAAGTCAACTTCACATAAATTCAAGTTTATTACATACTGAGTTATTGGTACGAAATTAATTACATGTGAATCAATAGAGAGCTGCAGGAAGAGTGAGTTGATGCGCGATATTAGACACTGAACTACATGATACTCACACACAGTATGCCTAACATATACTACGACCTTCCTCTACTTAAATCGCTTGGGATCCCTACTTTACTTAAGTTAGTATTAACTGTAACTTTTCTTGTTCTTGCTACTGGTTCTAACCTTATAGTTTCTTCTATAATTTCAGTGCTACAATCTTGATTATGTGATAATTCATTTCGCTTATTACTACTTTGCTGTACCTTTTCCGTATTAATTCTTCCCATATCAACTGCAGTTCTTGGCACAAATTAATGTTTTGAACAAACTATTATTTGATTTGTGAAGGGGGCGGGTATTGGGGGAGTTAGAACAGCGGGTTCTTTATATAAGCTTAAACACTTCCAAAATTATTATGGAAGAAAGTTTTATTAAAATTCAATTCATTGAAATTTACATTAAAAGAAGAATGCGAGATTTTATTTACGCCAGAGAACAAATTATCAATTTAGCTTTGCTTTAAAATCAGAACGCGGGTCAAAAGAATGCTTCTCATCTTATCAGCTTATCGGTCACTTCTCGACTGGAAGATTCCTAAAAATGGTTAGGGCTTACTTGGGTGTACTGGCTAATAAAGAGTACCGCTTATTGATAATGAACTGGTTGATGGTTTATTGTGATTATTGTGACGAGATGAGTCTGCTTAGATGAGAAGTGATGGAGAATGGTTTGCTTCCAAATCATATCCTGTTTACAACTGATTCTTGTTAAACAAGAATGACTACCTAATTTCTTAATAACTATACCCTTCATCCAAGATATTTTACCTGCTCTGATCTGTGACGGAAGTGGTTTATTTAAAAATTATTAGAAAGATAAAGTGTAATCAAGAATGCAGTGAAAATTCTTTATAACGAAACTCTCTATAACGAAAAACTCTCTATAAAGCAAACACTAGTTAAACTTGGTTGGTTCGCCTACGAATCAGTATGTTAATTCACTGTCTGTTATGAAGTGACTCACTCGCGAAAAAATCCGCCAAAAAATATTTGTGATAGGCTCATAGATGCTCACATAGGTACCGATTTTTCGGGAGTAGGTAAATGCCCAAAGTTCCAGTTATGTAGGTTTTGTGAACTACTTCTTTTGTTTGTTGTGATTATTGCTTTTATTGACCACTGACTGGCTCCGTGCTTAGGGAATGATTTATACAAATCCGCCATCGTTTTCAACCAATGGAAACGATTTGCTGTCGCAGTCCTGCTGCTCCCATGTTATGTAATTCAAAATTTAAGTACCACTCAGTATGTCTGATAACTGTTTATTGTGATTTATTTTGTCCATACATATATATTTAGTTGTCATTTTTTTACTCATTCCTTATAACGAAAGTAATTGTTCGGTCCCTTGGGTTTCGTTATAGAAAGTTTTCAATGTATTTTCAAAGTTCATGTGTTTCATTTTAAGAAAGACTTATTTGTTGAAAATAATAGGGAGAAGAAAGGGAAAAAGGGTGAGTTATATACTCACTGAGTGAAATGTGGTAGCGCTAGTGATTTGTGTACTGTAGTGTATTATTAATTAAAAATGAATTAAGTTGTTACCAGGATGTATTTAGTTGTAGTATAGAAGTGTTTCGTTTTGTGGGTCAAGACAGTAAGGATTGGCCTAACTCCTTGTACCATGATGGGGTCATACAAACCGAAGATGGCTCTCCTCCCCGTGTTTATGGAGAGGGTGCTCCTCTCCACCCCTGCAACGATTTAATGGTTTTAGTTTTGTAATTGGCTTGTGGCTCTCCCTTGAGAGTGCGACTCGCGAAACGAGCAATGTTCCAATATTTCTTTTTCTCGGAAATAAATTATTATTTCTTTTTCGTTTTTTTTTTTACATTTCTATATGTTACATATAAAATTCTAATTACAAATTGATGCTTTATCCAATAGTAACTTAAAATCTGTCTACCACTCTCTCCTTTCGTTTATGCAATGAATAATTCTGCGCAATGTAGGCCGTCCTTAAGTCTGTCGATAGTACTTCAAGATTTCCATTTGTGAAGGAAACTGTCTCGTTGTGTAATACGAAGAATTTTGGAAGGTGAAAAGTACGCATGTACTGGAATATGCATATCACCCCACCTGAGACTTTTTTTTACCAATTCCAAATTCTCCCCAAAAGTTTAGTTTCCAGTGCCATGAAAAGTTTTATGAAAGCTTAGTATCCCCTAGAAAGCTAATACGCAGGCGTTGATTTTAAATCAGCCCGCTGCTTTAAAAATGACAAGATAATGGGTCAACCACACCAATTCAGGGATCAGTTTGATTTGGTCATTCCAAAGATATAGACGTGTGTGGTTTGTGAAAAGATAGTCTGGTCTTCCGGGTTCACAAACCTTTGGGGTGAAGTGTTCGGGATAGGTATAGCAAAGCTCGCAAACTCTCTAAGCGATTATATAAGTGTGCTTGTGTTTGGTGCTTCAGTTTAAGTGTTAACCAATGTTTATATATGAAAAGTATATTGCTTGTAGCGACCTGACATGAAAAAGTGAAACTTAACTACCAGACACTCCATCCCGTATGCCAGGAATGAAAGTTATAATCTGGTACAATAGTTCGTATATGTCAAATAATTGCTTAAATCAAATCAATTCCAAGGTCACAGCTTTGGGACGTATTTATGGATAACCTTTTTGTGGGTAGCTACATCGGTTGCGGTTGTGCATCGATACCTCCACCACAGAAGAGAGGTTCTTGCAATTATATGGGGATCTGTTTTTGTTTTTTCTCTTACCTTTCTGTTTTCTTGATTACCTAGTATGTACATAACTGTATTCAAGCTAAAGCACTTTTACTAACTTAGAACCTACAATCTCGTGCCTAGGATAACCTAGGCGTTAACTTACATACATCCAGCTTACAGGATAACATATTCAGGCTAGCTCTATTCGAAGTCAAAGTGATAGCTATGAATCGGGATTTCTGTATAAACAGAATATTCTTATAGTACCTCTCAGGGGTGAGCTTGATAAAGCGGCTAAGAATAAGTTATGCTCGAAATCTCCATGACGTGATATTGGAGCTTGGCTGGAATAAAAGGAAAAGGAAAACTTTAATTTCAGAGTCATAACCATGTTGAATGGCTTCAATATCCACTAAAAAACCTGTTGGAAGGATAGTAACGATCAAGTAAATGTGACCGAGGAGATTTATGTTATTTGAGTGATATACAATTTTGTAATTATCTGAATCCTATGATGTCTCTTTTTGTACAACCCCAGTTAGTAAAGTTTTATACAACTCTATGCTGGCATGCTTCATATTTTGATTTTTACAGTACTGATTTTTCTATGCGTACTGGATAAGGCTAATTACTTTTGCGATTTAAGAAGCTATTCAATGCCGGTCATCAGTAGTTTCTATATGTACCTACTTACTTAAAATTGAAAGGTTTTTTGAATTTTAAAATATTTAATGAACTGCTATGGATACTTTGGTATCTAGTTTTAATAAATATTTCACTTTTCATTCTGGTCTTTATTCCAAATAAATTTAATATATTGCAAAATGGGATTAATAAGAAACATCTCGTGAATCATCTCGTGAATCTTGAGGGTGAAAAATGGGCATATCGTACGTAATACTGCATATCAGTGAGACTACTAATGTCACTACCGCGTAACTTTAAATCAAAGTAAAAATCTCAAAGTTATTGCTACTGAGCTGTATATGATGAAAAATGCAATATTTTTGGAATTTAGACATGAAATTAACAAAAAAGTTCTAGTTTCTTAGGTACGTTACTATTAACTTACGCGGTTATGATATGGCTAGTCTTGAGGTTATGCAGTATCAGCGATGATATGTAGTAGTGGTGTAAGTTCATGTCTCACCTTTTTATTACCCTAACTTGAGGAGGCAGCTTACTGGCTGGGCCAAGCACGATTAGACCTTGTCGAGATGGGGTGGGTAATTTTATCTACCAGAAGACGAAGAAATGGGCGCCGGGAAGGCAAAATTACGAAACCCGTATTACAAGGACACTATACAATGTACTACCATAGTACTATACTGTGGATAAAGGGATTTTAGGTGGATCTTATGAATTCAGCTACTACAGAAAAACTCATTTTTATCGATGAATCTGGGTTTAACCTTCATTTAATGCGCCAACAAGCTCGTTCGCGAATAAACACAAGAGCTCATGTTGTTATTCCCGCAGTCCGTGGACGTAATACTATCTTATTATCAGCAATGAACAATAATGGAATTCTACATTACAAAATTATTTCGAATTCAACATGCAACTCCGATAAATTTTGTTCAATCTTTAGAGAGCTTATAGGTAAAATTGCATACATAGGAGATGCATGGTTCGTCTTGGATAATGCCGCCACACAAGACGAATGCTGTTCGAGAGGTTGTTGCAACCGGTAATAATCTACGACTTCAATTTTTTCCACCATATTCACCTATTCTAAATCCTATAGAGCAAGCGTTTTCAAAGATTAAAGGAGATGCGAGGCGAATTCTCGCAGATACATCCGTTGATCACACCCCTTCCTCAGTTATAGAAAGTAGCGTTAGAGAGATAAATTCTACAGATTCTGTAAATTTTATAATGGACATGATGATGAAAATTGCTAATGCATTGTTTGTCGAACCACTTCATTGACCGCAAAATATTTACAAATGTAAAAAAGAAATAAAAATGTCATTATTTCCAAGTTTAATTGTTTATGAATTTTGTTTGATTCTTTGTGGAAAAGGTTTAATTCTTTCTGGAAAGGTTTAATTAAATCTGAAAATGCTATAAAAATCTATACTAATGACAAGTGGAAAAACACCACAATGCTACTAAGTAGGTGTATTATTCAGCACCATGCGGAACTTGATCCAAAAATTTGAGTTAACTAATTTTACGCACAAATATTCGAAATCCACCGAATATTATAACATGAATTTATACAATTGATTATTTATGTAGCTTGGGCGCTAATTCCTCATATTCCGCAATCTCCTCTTAACACTCCTCAATGGGGCAACAAGCCGCGAGCTACTCTGGACTCCTTAAACAGGTGGAGACTTTTTTCAACGTGTTTTCGGAAACGGGTCTCTGGCTTACTGCTCCGTAGGATGACTTTCAGGCTTTTTTTTTTGTTTTTAATCAGCTCAGCGAATATCCGTGGTCCGCCCATTACTTTTATGCCTGTCCTTCCTGTACAAAATAAAAAAAAATCAGAAAAAGGTAACCCTGGAAGACACTTTCACCCACTTTTTTTCGTGGTAATCTTCTTTTTCTTTCTCCATTAACCTCTTCTTCAACAACCGTACTCCGGGTGTTTTCTGGACCACCTAAAAGTGCCCCTGTAGTTCTGGCAAAACGGCCGAAAATCGGCTAATTTGGCCGAAAAAATGTTAGCCGAATTTGATACTGCTACAGCCGATTTTAATTTAGGATTGTTAATACACACAAACTATACTTCCGAGTTCAGGCTAGGGCTCTTGATAGAATTCGAAGCAAACGGTTCGAAGCTTCGAATTATTCGAAGCATCGAAGTCGAATCCTTCGAAGCATGCACATTTTGCCTAAGCTTCGAAGTATCCGAAGCTTCGAAGCATAAAATTCGTCTATTCTTTAGTGTTAAAGTTAAGTTATAATATTAGATGTGACTTGAAATAATTTTTGAATAGTTTAAAGGGCTTTTTCGAGAATAGATTTATTATAAGTCTTTTGGTTATGATAAGAATATATAAATATATTTTATTATATGTATGATTTGAAACGCGACGGCGTGAAAGCTCTTAAGGCTAGTTTCACACCCTTTTTGTCTTGTCTTCAGCTAAAATTTTTCACACTTACAATTCTTGGATGCAAATGCAGTTTATACACTTTATATAAAATCAAAACGATGGTTTCAAAATGGTGGACGAATTTTATGACTTATGGTCAGATTCGACTTAAAGTAGATATGGGCGATTTTAGGGATTGCAGATTAAGAATTTGCTTGATCTTAACTTCATTTCATAGTTAGCATCAAATTATAATACTAAGACTTAACTGTTGTTTGGTTTTCAAGATTTTACCAAAACAATTTTTATATTTTGACAAAACAACATAGGTACAATATAGCATTTTTTTTAAACAAGCTCTATTGATATGATATGGACCACGGTGGTAGTGGATAAGTTTCCTTACACGAATGCCTGTTGGGGGGGGGGGGGGGGCAGGAGGGTCTGGAATAATTGGCCGTGACCCTAACCACTGGCATTGCATCAGATCATGGTAGGTATGTTTATACTCATATGAATAAAAATAAATTAGATCAGCAAAGCATTGAACGCATATCGAAAACATGAAAGTATTTCAACAAGATAGTTGTAAAAACAGGATATAAATATCAGACATAATTTAAAAAAGGACTAGAGGTAATAAAAAACTGTAATGCATGAAGTCCAATAATATTCAAAAAATAACACAAAAAGAAACAACTCGTAATTTGTTTAAGAAATCCCCATTTTGAAATTAAAGGACATTTGCCAATATATTTTCCGACGACAAACAGTTACCTTGTTTGGGATAATATATAGCGCCCGCTCAGAAATTACTCCTTCTGACGCTACAGAAGTTGCGGTAATACACAAGTACTTCCTTGCTAGCTGTGCTTACTAGGAGAGCTTCTCCTTCTGAGACTTACACCACTGAAGAGGGTCCATATTAATTTCCATTTGAGTCTCAAGGCGGTAATGTTCGAGTTGCAAGATTACGTTGGGAGTGCGTGTTCATCATCAGGTTTCTTGAAACGAAAATTCAGGGCACTTTTAAACGGGATCTAAAATTCGGTAATGTGTGAAGGAGAGAACATAGTTTCTTCTTCATATAATCTAAGAATTCCGCCCTGAGTTCCTTAAATCGCAGATCTAAAAATGAAGACTTCTGAGCAACCGAAACACACAAGGTAATTTCATGCGAAGTTCATCCCATTCCAATTGTGAAGCAAATAGATGAAATCGCCTTCCCTGAGTTCGCCTCAGGAACCAGTGGCGGGAGGGTTATTCACAAGCCGGACGAAGCCTACACCCCGATTACAAATTTTGAGTCAAACATATAATACCCAACCGATTCCATCAGGGTATAATAAGAATGTAAATGATACCTACTATTGAATTGAGTTTTAAAATTTTATTTAAATTACATTTTAGAGCCCAATTTAATTATTTTTCAACGTCCCCATGGATTGCCCCAAAAGTTGATATATCGCGGAAAAATAACTGCGCTATTCAACATTGCGCAAAACTTTATACATATGAATTCTCTCAAATTCCTCATCATACTTCCGTCATTGGTACACCGTTCTTGCTTCGAAGGGCTCAACTTTCAAGCCCTAGACGATTTCATATCCTCTGAGGTCGAGTACTTAAGCAAAACTTGTTTTTCCTTAGTACAATCTGCAACCCAATAATTCCCATATATCGATTATAAGTAAAATCGAGCAATACATGACAAAATTATTTATACAATTTGGCGTCGCAATCTTTAAATTCTAAGTTTTGACCAAATATTCGTTATACGTCACCTCCACAATCCGTAAATATTGATTTTAAGTCAAGTCGGGCCATAATAACAATATTATATAAATGTGTTAAAATATATTGCCATGAAAAATCAATAAGTGTGCTACATTTTAGCGCAATGGTTCAACAGGAAGTTGGTCAAATTAGCATTACAAATTTTTCATCCAGGTCGAATATTCTTTCGAAGGTTCGGTGCTTCGAATAAAATTCGAAGCTTCCGTTCTTCGAATATCAACAGCCCTAGTGCAGACTAAGACTAGAAATTATTCGCACCGCGAATCGAAACAACGAAAACTCGATTCGATTGTAAGAAACTTTTGCGCCAGTCTAATCACTATTACCATCGCCATTCATATTGGTTGTAATGTCGTTTCAAGACTCAGATGGTAATATTCCTTATATTTAGCTCGGAGAATTCGCAAGTTCGCTTTTAATTTGAGCTGAAGTTGAGCAATGGAAAAAAAAAATTCTGGGAGTCCCAGGTATTTGATAACTTTGCTGGGAGTTCCAGTGTGCAAAAAATTATTCTGGCAGCCATAGGTTGTTCAATAATTTTGCTGTACCAGTAGTAAAAAAAAAAATAGCTTTCCTGGAAATCCAAGCTACATCAAGAAGACTTGGTGTCCGCGTCGCTCCAGCGTAAACCTTTGAAGAGAAGGAAAAGTGCACTACAGTGTGCGTGTTTTAGTGATGTCACGCTATGGATAATCAACTTGTGATTCACTTAGGCAATTCCAATGGAAAACCTATCAAAAATGGTCAATATTAGCCGCACGTTACCTCTATTATCATTTATGTAAAATTGATTAAATTACTATTCTACTTGAATGCGCACTATGAATTGCATAAAACTTGAATTGAACGAAATACCAATACAAAACCTTCAAGGTGACAGGTTCCAGCTGAACATATTATTTTTATTAAGTCCGCAGTCGACTTGAAAAATTAACTAAAAAGATTAAGTAAACCGAAACGTTGCCACTGTGCTCCTCCCTCAAAGGAAATGTTGTGACTCGACTCATTCCACATAAGTTATATCGATTTCCATCGATCAAATTTTCCATCAGAAATGTTACACTTATCTTGCAGTATTACACCGAAATAATTCCATTGACTTGAACTGCTAGAAATAGTATACGTCAAGTGACCCTGGTGCTACACTCGAAATCGGCGATGTTACGTCAAAAACGGACACATGTAGCTACATGAAAAAGTCACAACTGAATGACATTTAGCATTGCATATCCATCTCCACCAAATACATCCGCAATCACGCCAAAATTTTTGAAATTATAATTTTTATCACTTTTATGTTCACTTTTATATTATCGTGTTGTTGTTTTTCCCAGAAAATTTCATTCTGACAAATTACATGGATATCAGCTACTATCACATTCTCATCACGCTAAAAGTGGTTCCATTGAACTCGTTTTTCATATATTGGCTTGCACTTTTCTTAAAATATCAAAGGATATAGACATTGGTCTTTCTGTTTGGCAACTGTCAAAGGACTTTTTATGTCCTCCGTGTGACAACCTGAAAGCAGAAGTGTCGTCGGGATAAGCTGGGACAACTGCAGACAATCACGATAGTCAGATAAGTTTTGCTAATGATTTCCAACCTGAGTATGGTTCTTTGTTTCGTGTTTTGACTTTTCCAGGTATCGCAATTCAGCTAGTTCCAGCCGTTGATACCTATCGCCATTATCGTGCCCCTTAAGAGACAGACAAGACAAGATAGCTGAAACACCAAAAATATGATCAGAAATAAGGTGGATCTATCCTCACATAAGATCGAACGGAACTTTAATACGGAGCTGCTGAGCTATACTGCGAAAGTTAAGGATACGGAGGAAAATTGCTGCCACCCCACTTGATAGTATTAATTGGAGTAAGTTATAAATAATAATAATAAATATAAAATCATACTTTTTTGTTACCTTTTTGTAATGTGTACTGCTTATGTAGAATTTGTTTTATTTCCTTCTTAGACTCACAGGAAATAAAGAATAGCACAAGTAATTTGCCAGCAAAAGGCCTGTAGATGATGCACTTAATTGTCTCACAAACCTGCCAGTGAACAACAAAATAAAAATTTCATCTAGATAAACAAAAAAATGTGTTGATATTATTTCAAAATTTATTCTTTGAACTATGGCTCCTAATGAGTGATTAATTTAAGTGTTTTTTTCCCTTTGATGTTTTCATTGCTACAACATGAGACTCGGAATGTAGTTAGCACAGTCTCCAATGCAGTTGAAAAGTGGCATTTTATTCGCATGATATTTAAAATATTTGCCAAAGTTGGGAAACAGCTCTCCCTTGGTACCTCCTGATTCGTTGATTTGATTGAGTTGACAGAAACCCTCCTCCAGCTTTTAAATTCTTTATAAGTTTCTCTATAAGCATATTCGTTTAAGTACATTCCCCGAAGAAAGAATTAAGCGTCGTACATAATTCGTTTCCCTTTATTAGATCAATAAAAATAAAATTATGTACTTAAAACTAAATCGTTAACAGTATATTGTTGGAAAAACATTCCTGAATCTCTTGCACCCTTGCATCATACTCCATATGAGTTAAGAATTTGAGCTATTTGCAGATCTTAAAAGTAAATAAACTTCACACAATATATTATGTATGTATGTATGTATATGTAAGCATATCCAGTACACATATGTACCAACACAACATCTATAAATTCAGAGGAAACGGATGAATTTGACCACTTACTGTAATGGAAAAGTTTGGCTTAAGTTCTATTTGAGAAGCTGAAAACTCTGAAAATGAGAGGCACTTCTCATAAAATGTTCACTCAAATTTATACACGTATATATGCAACACTTCATTTTATGATATTACATTAAGGGGGGTTACCACTGAAATCTTAAAAAACACGAAAAGTTAATACAAATTTACTGCAAATCTGTGCGTATTATCATGATAAAAATTGTACATAGTTAGAGAAAATGCATAAACTTAGGTAATGACGTGTCAAAAATAAAGATTTCGGGGTTTTATATGTATTTAATTAGCTTTAGAAAACTCTGGCATTCATGAAATTTGCAAAGCTTAGTACATCAAAACATAATAATGGTACGTTAAATAGATAAATTTGTACTTGAGTATGGAAGATCTTGGTCTGGAAGAGGCAGTGACGGAAAGAAAACCAGACAAAAAATGTTGGTTACTAATATATTTTAGTTTGAAAGTTGCTATTTTCCGAGACAATTAACTACCAAAATTATGATATTATTTCAATGAAAGTTCAATTTGTAACAAAGATCGAACCTTTTTCTGTTTATTTTGAAAAATGCAAATTTTTTAGTGCAATGATAAAGGAAATAAAGTCAATAATGTTAATGATGGTAACGGCAAAAATTTCTTGATTTATTATATTTTGCATACAATTTGGCGTTTTCAATTCATTCTATCATCGTCAGATGAAGTACTGTGCTTTTGGAAGGCTTTCATTTGTTTTGAAAGCTCAGCGGGCTGTAGCTGTATGCTTGGAGAGTGTGTGACGTTATTTTCTGCATTAGGTTATGTGTGTAGATTTCCCGGAATATTTGAATTTTTATCATTGGTAATTTGTTCATTTTTGCTTTTGAAGCGAGAAATTTTTTGTCAATTCTATTATGGTTATAGGTAACGAATTGTGAGTAACATTATTTAATCATGGGACGTATTAGTAAAATTCGGGCCAATAATTATTGAATAAAGATGAGAAAACTGAATATTGTTAGGTATGTTAATCTGTGTGTATGAAAAGGAAATAATCCTATAAATGTACAAATTTGTGAAACGTGAATTTGAATTTGTGAAATGTAAATGATGAAATTTTGGAGGAAGGTTGGCTAAATTATAAATAGTTATTTTTTGTTGCGTTCCATTTATGACCGCGTTTTAGTGAAGCTGTAGAAAGGACAAAATGGAACTTTTGAAAGTTTTGAAGAGTTGTTTTTCGAATATATGTATGTAATTTAGAAAACTGAACGAAAATTGATGAGGTGTAGTGAGTTGTCACGATTATATACAGTGTGTACTAATTTTTTGACTACAATCGATTATCTTTCTAGGGACTATAATTACTACTAAGTACTATTAATTTATGTATGAATTGTTTTCAAAATGCGATTTTCGAAGAAGAAGCATTTTTACAAATTACAAAGAACTTGTGTCGACCAATAAAAGTATCGGCTTTGTACCAATGACATCTTTCTTTTGAAATTATTTTTTTAATTCTTTTTTATCTAAGAGGGAATCTGCTGACGAATATTTATGCGATTTAATATATATTTCGGTAAAAGTAACTTCTTTCTTATAAATGTTTTAATTGAGCTCATAGCACGAAAATTATTATGAGCGTTCCATTCTCAGGTACTTGCAATGCCCATTTGATCGGGTTAATCTTCCTCTTTATATAGCGATTATACCTTTCGATTGGCCCGTCCCCTCTAAAAGTCCGAGTGCTGTCATTATGTGATGAATCTTTATATCAATGCAGTATCGGTATCGCCTAAAATCATTTAAAGAAAAATCAGTTCTTCTGTAAGTACCAAAATAAATAGCTAATTCATCCAAAGCCTTTATAACGGGACCAATTTATACTCCCTTTAGAATGGGCTCACCCCTTGCTTCACAGAGTTGATTTTGGTAGATTTATTCGCCGTATTTTACGCATGCTTTGAAGTAATTTTTGACACTACTGCCTCCATGAATAGGTAAACTAGCTGACCTTTCTGGCAACCAAAGATCTTCACGGAGTAACTCTAACATTTTTTCGAAATCGACTACCGTGGCTCTCACAGCGAATTTCTGCCGTAAAGAATCAATTAATTTTTTGAATACCACGTTCCGCGTCCTATTTTAAGTGAATAGAACTATGAAATGGGTAGAAATAAGAACTTCGTGGACCAAAGCAAAAATTTTCCTTTGGGAGACACCTTCTCAAGAAGAAGACTGTCGGAGATTTTTCAATCTAATAGATTTCTCTATTTACTGTACCTACGCTTAGTGGTACTACCCATCGCGAATTTCAATCAAATATCTCCTAGCGGTTTGATGCTTGCTCTGTTCTTATCTTCGTCTTTCTATCTACACGATATATTTATACTGCATTGTCATAGCGACTACGACAACACTATTTTGTATTCCATTATTGTGTTTCAGATCTCTACAGGAAAGCACAAAAGAAAATTTAACCGCACAGCAAAGAAATTTTGCTAATATAAATGAAGAAAGATATGAAGCAGGTAAAATGAATGCCAGCCCAAATATTGCGGATTATAGCGAAATAGATTCGTTCACAATTCTGATAGAAAAAGAGAATCAGGATGAAGATATGAACGAAAATTCCATGGAGGGATTTCGATTGGTAGATTTAAGGTACTTTTGGAATGAATTGAAAATCCTAAATTAACATTGCAATGCACAGGGTTACACAATAACCACACCAGTAGGGAAGAAAAGAGCACGAGAATGGCAGATTTGATGGCAGTGTTAACATCGAGTCGCAGAAAAGAATTAACTATTTGCTATATTGGTAATCTTTCCGAGTGACAGTAACTCCGACTAGGCTAATCTAGTTGGATGGCGTTTCTTGAAACTTGAAAAATTTGATGCGAACAAAATTGAGGAATTAGATAGAGATAAAATTGTATATATGTACATATATACTAAAATTAGATTAGAAAATCTACCAGACATAGCTGAACCTGAAAATTGTGTTGTTGGTAAATTCAAATCTAATTCTCTAAAGTAGTTCTTTGGATATCTAGTTAATAAAATGGTAATCTGACAACGTGCGAACATTGCAAAAATTATATGGTAGGTATATTACAACTCAGAATTCTTGGAAGAGTTTTATTTGATGACCGACTTCAGTAAAATAAAATTGCCCAAGCAATAAATAGTGCCAGACAAATCACACGGAAGAGTGTCTGATCAACAGCACAGAGAGCGTACATTTCGTTCGCTCCTTGCCTGCTCCTCAACAAAATTCTAAGAAAAATCCGACAGCCAAATTTAAAATCTCGCCATGCCTAAGTAATTCTATAAGTCAGTGATTCTACCTTACTGCTGTGCAGATGCCCGACATGCTTTGGAGTACAATAATGATGAATATCACAGCATCATATAGCTTTGCATGTACATATATTGATTTGTTTCAATTTTAAAATTGCATACTTTTATGCGTTTATGTTCACTAAGCTTTTGGAAACAGAAATCGTGAGCTTTTTTTTGGTGTTAACCCCCCTTAAACTTTCATGCAAATGACTCCTGGATAATCAAAGTTTCGCACAACCATTGTATAGCTTAGAAAATGGGTCTATATGTTATAGATAAAAATATCATGAAGGACATATCGATCGTCTATTTCAATACTGGAACAAGTTCGAAAACTTCGTTTTGGGGTTAAGTATTGCATAAGTAGAGTACAATAATCACTATTTGAATACATATTTGACAAATGCTGACTTGCTAATGAAAACAGGATACTAGTCCTACTCCAGTACAGAACTGAACTTGTTTCGAATAAAAACCGATTTCATTACTGGACTATTCCGAAATGTTCCACTACTGTATTAAAAAATAAATTATGTATTTCGAAATATTCCAATAAGTGATTATACATTAAAGCAGGCTGAACTTGAGATGACTGTTTTCAGATTGCATTTCCGAATTCAACAGTGCAATTGGTTAAGAGTCAAGGTCCAACCACAATGTGCAAGACTTGAATATATCACGATTGGTACCTTATGCACGACTGACATTTGTGTAGTATTTACGCAAACTGTCAAATTGTCTCACGACTGCAAAGAAAAGCCTTCTAAGGAGGATATTAATGGTGATCTTAATGTAAGCATAATGTGCAGGCAATATGAAGATTACTGTTCGCGTGAAAGTCTGCTGCCTGCAAAAAAATATTTAGAACGGAATTTAATAAACGGTTCTCCAATAAGAGGTGTTATTTTGATATTCAAAGAAAAATGCCATTTTTTGAGATAAATGATCGGATCTTTATTTCATTATAAAGAGGAAGGTATGCCGTTAATAATGGAAAATAACATCAGCCAAATGACCACCACGACCACGCCTACAGGACCATATCCTTTTCATGAAATTTTCCATAACCAAATCGCAAAGTGGCTGCCCTATGTCGTCGATAACCTCACAAATTCCATCTTTGAGGTCTTGAATCGACGCTGGGCTGTTGGCGTGGACCTTCTCTTTCACGTGGGCCTAAAAGAAGAAGTCGCAAGGTGTTAAGTCACAAGATCTCGGTGGCCAATTGTGGTCACCTCTTTGAGAGATAACGTAAAATATTAATGGTTTCGTTGCTTGTATGGCACGTAGCGCCGTCTTGTTGAAAGTAAACGTTGTCCAGATCAATACCATCCAATTCCGGCCATAAAAAATCATTAATCATCTGTCGAGAATGCAATCCATTCACCGTAATTGTTGCTCCATCCTCATTTTCGAAAAAGTAAAGTCCAATGACCGCGTGGGACCATAAGCCGCACCAAACAGTCACACGTTGAGGATAGAGAGGCTTTTCAACAATAACTCTTGGGTTTTCCGAGCCCCCGATGCGACAATTTTGCTTGTTGACGAAGCTATCGAGGTGGAAGTGGGCCTCATCACTCAAGATGAGTTTTCGATGGAATTCCGGACATTTGCATGCATTTCAAGGACCCAATAAGCAAAGAGTCGACGTTGTTGATGATCGGCCGGCTTGAGTTCTTGTGTTAACTGAACTTTATAACCCTTAAGACCCAAATCTTTATGCAAAATACGGTGTAATGACGTTTGTGGAATGCCCAATTCCAAAGAACGACGAAGAATGGACAAACCTGGGTTTTCTGCAACACTTTCGGCTACAGCAGCAATATTCTCGGCTCTCACTAACTTGTCCCCACAGCTCGAATTTTTCTACCAATTTCTGTATTGGGTCGTCGTGAAGCACCTTTCACGACGACCCAAAAATGTTCGAGTTTTACGAACCGTCTCTGCCACATTTTCACCATTTTTATAGTGAATTTTAATAATTTCAATACGTTGTATCGTTCCATTTTTATTAATGGCATAGCTTCTACTTGTAAAATGTCAAAAAATGACAGCTCCAAAAGTGATATCTACCGAAATAGCGGGCTAATTAAAATAACACCTCTTATTGGAAAACCCTTTATCTCCTTTCACCAACCAAAAAAGGATGTGTATTCGCTATCCGAATCTTATAAAAATTCTACGGAAACTGAAAGAATTGCCCTTGAAGAAAATTATTGAAATCATGTGAAAGAAAAATACTTAAGCTGAAAAGAAAATAATAATGATACAGGTTCAGTAAAAGAAAGCGCTGGTGATGATATTGTAGTAGTCTGTTTTGATTTGTAAGCTGTACTACAAACTTCTTGTGGACATAATTCACTGTTTTATTATAAAAGAAGACTAAATGTCTATAATTCAACCACTTACGATATAATAGAGAAGTATGGTCATTGCTACTTGTGGGACGAATCATTGGGTAACAAAGGTTGTGGTGAAGGTGGAACATGTGTTTTTCGATTTTTAAAAGACTATTGTCGAGGTAAACACGTAATTTTTTACACCGACAACTGTGTAGCAAAAACAAGTACATACTTAATATCATTTTATTTTTATTTTTCCGCTAATGTCTTAGACTCGGTGTCGACTATGGGAATAGCTTCAAAAAATTTTGAAAGGTCATCTTGAAATGTAAGCAGATATTTGTTTCCACAATGAGAAATTGGGAGAGGTCCTACTACATCTAGGTACACTCTTTCGAAAGGTTTGGAGCCAATGCTGGAGATTTTCATTGAAATTTTAGGGTTTCTGGATACTTTGTTCACCTGACAAAGTTTACATTTCCTTACATACTTCACGATATCATCTCACATGTCAGGCCAGTAAAACTATTTTTTAATTCTTTTATAGTACGAGAAACTTCTTGATGGCCTCCCGTTGGTAGTGAATGAAAATCTTTTAAAACTTCTTCGATGTTATTAATGTCGGATAAATATTTAATTGAATCTTGATGGAGGTTGATGTTTATTTGTTGATTAGCGAAGAACTGGGTAAAAGCGTTTTTAATAATTGTTAGATTCTGTGAATCTAAAATTGGGAAGGAGATATTTAATTGATTTAACTGATTTTCTTCTATATATGAGCAGATTTCAGTTAAAATCTTTTCGAGGTTTGATCTATCTCTTTCGGATCGACACGGTAAATTAGTTTTTGATATAATTATTGTGGAGTTTTTTTTCTTGAAGAAGTTCAGTTCAGTTTCTAAAAGTGGAGATTTATCTGAAAATTTTAGTTTGGAATCCAACACTCTCTCAACTTCCGTATTTTGCATTGGCAAGATGAAAAATTTAGGGTTCGCATTTTTGGTTAATAATAATGGGAAATTTGTCTCAGTTATTATGGCTGAGGAATTGTTTGTTGGCAATGGAGCTGGGTTTGGAGTAATAATACTCGTGCTGGGAATATTCAGATTTGACTGAGCTCTAGCTTGATTCCTTGTTACCATACTTATGCAGGCTCTACTGAGAGCGTCTGCATTTGTATTGAGCTTACCTGATTTATGGCCTATCTTGTAGTCATATTTCGCAAGACGTATTCTCCATCTCATCAGTAATGAACAGTGGTCTTTCATATTCATGAGCCAGTTATAATTGTAAACTGTCTGCCAGAAACGAATGGTCTGAATTGCTCAACTGCGAAAACGATAGCTAAGAGCTCTTTCTCTATAATTGAATAACGAGTCTCTGCACCATTGAGAACTCGACTCATATAGCCGATTGGATGATCTCCTTGATCATCAACTTGCGAAAGAACAGCTCCGATATCGTAGTCACTTGCATCAGAGGTGACAAAAAATTCTTTGTCGAAATTGGGATATGATAAAATTGATGCTGAAATTAATTTATTTCGCAATTGGCAAAATGCCTCGTCGCAGATTGCGTCGAACTTGAAGGGCGTCTCTTTTTTTAAAAGATTTGTAAGTGGTTTGGCTATCTTCGGTAGTACCCGACGAAACCAAGGAAGGCTTTGATATCTTTTTGCTTCTTGGGTCTAGGATATGACTGAACTGATTTTATTTTTGCAGGGTCTGGTTTGACTCCATTTGGTGTAATTATGTGCCCTAAATACATAATTTCCTTTCTTAGGAAATGGCACTTAACGGGTTGAAGTTTCAAATTGAAATTGTGGAGACGACTACATTCTGCTATGAGTCTGGAATTGTGATCTTTCAGATTGGATCCATGGACTACAATTTCGTCCATGTATACGAAGCAACAGATACCTTGAAGTCCAGATAGAACATTGTTCATGACTCGTTGAAAAGTAGCAGGGGCTCTTTTTAAACTAAATGGCATACGATTGTATTCGTAGTGGCTATAGGGTGTGCTAAAGGCTGTTTTCTCCCTGTCCTTCGAGTCCATTTTTATCTGCTGGAATCCACTGGCTAAGTCGAGTGTGGTAAAGTATTTCGACTTCCCCAACTGGTCTAATATATCAGTTATATTAGGCAGTGGGTACGCATCGCCAACGTTAATACGAAGAAAGTCTACCACTACTCGCCACTTTTTGTTTCCATTCTCATCTGGTTTTTTAGGAACCAAGAGATGTGGAGAATTCCAGGGACTATGTGAAGGTCTGATGATATCTGACTCAAGCATTTCTTGTAGTTGTCGTTTTATCTCAGTTCAGCTTGCCTCAGGAAATCTGTATGGCTTGGTATAAATTGGCGGTTTGTCTTGGAGGGTCTCGATCGTATGCGTAATCGCAACTGTATATGAAAGGAAATCCCCGTCTATGAAGAAAAGATCGCTGAATTCCCTACAGATATTGCGACCACTCTCAGACTCCTCTGAATTACTGTGATCCAATTTTATAAGGTTTTGAAGTTTAATTATTCTGCCCTGTATTGGGTCTCTTTCAGAGGCTGTGGAGATGACCACTACGTCATCCAAGTCTTGGTAGACGGGGTTCACCTCATAAGGGCGCAGATCGGCGTCCTCCTCATTCGTGTTGAGGATTAGGACTTTTGCCATACTGTTGACTGGTTCGACGATCGAATTTCCTAGAAATAAACCTGGCCTTATTTCCTTCTTGAAACAAACCGATGGATGTTGAAAGAAGGAGTTTGAATTTCAATAATGAACTCTGATCGAGCCAGAACTTTAATTTTATTTAATTTATCCGATTCTTTCGGATTTTTAGTAGGAAGGAAATATGATTCCAACTTTTGTGGAATTTGGCAGGAGTTAATCGATGATTCCGACTCAATAGGATTTGAAGGAGATAAAGCTTTATTGAAAGTCCTTACATTCTTTTCTGATTTATTTCTGGACCACACATTTTGAGAAGTGTGTGATGATGGAGGTATGCTTTTATGTTTTTGCTTCATATCTTGTGAAGCCTTGGATGGAGATAGAATTTTATTTAATTCAGCCTCTTTTATGGCTATAGATGGACATAGATTTTTATCTTTATGCTTTTTTCTTGTGAAGTATTGGCTGCAGATAAATTTGCATTGCTTTTGAAGCAATTGATGGAGATGTAATTGTATTATATATTTATTGGAGAATGTTATCCCCGTATATAACAGACTCCTTGTTTGAGACCTCCTTTCTGGGTCTTCGCTTTTCAAATAAACATATGGATAATTAGAATAATATTGCTCATAGGGATAAGATTCATTTGAATCGCTTATTTCTAAATAAATGCATTTATTTTTGTAATTGATAGTTGCATTGTACCGAGATAAAAAGTGATGACCAAGCAGGCCATCGTTTGAGAGGATGGAGTTATTTCCCACTATTTGAAATGGGTCTTCTAGGATGGAGTTATTCTGCGCAGATTCCAGAGTTAATTTCGGGAAGATGAGCCCTTCTGTAGAAGTGGACTCTATAAATAACATATTGATATTGGAGACAGGATCTCTGAATCAGTTACTGTCTGCTTTCAGTGGATGGATGGTTTTGGAGCAGAGCAGATGTCGACCGGCAAAGAAAGAGTTAAAGAATTTTTATTTATTTGAACGAGGATTTCAATTATTTTCTTGCTGCTTACTTTTCCGTCAATACTGTCTCAGGATTCCTGTGGACTTGTGCTGTAGTTTGTATGTGCGAGGGGTTGCCGAATGAGACCACTCGCTGCATCCAGTTTCCCTGACTGGATGCCGAAGAATTTCTATAATTTTTTCCCTTTAGTGATGGTGATCTAGCCGAGATATTTGCATAATTATATCTCGGCGGTGGAGTTCGACTATCTCGGAATACTAGCTGCTGCCGGTTCCTACTTTGAGGCTTTCTGTCAGCTGTGTTTGTTGGTGGAGTATTGTGGAAATTATTTTGATTTCCCTCATTGTAGGCAGAACGATTGTTGTTCTCCGCTCTTGTTCGGCATTCTTCGATAGTGTGCCCAATTCGACGACAATATCGACAAGATGGGACCTGCGATGGAGATGTGACCTTATTGAAATCCGGAGGGCGTTGTAATGGCGAGTATATGAATGGAACTGCGTTCAAATTTTTCGTGGGGCGTTGTATGACTGGGCAACGTGATACAGCATGCCCCAGTCTATTAAATTTAAGCAGCGGAGACTTGAATTTATTGCTTGAGCAAATGGAGTTTGATTTACCTTGTTTTCTGCTTGGAAACCGAGTTGCTTCTGCTCTAAGCGTGATGCATGCTCCAAGATGTGTGATTTTAATGCAGAAAAGGATTTATCGGAATGCACTTTTGCTAAAGTTTGGAGTTGTGGATTGGATAGTCCGTTTTCAATTGTCCTTGCAGCCTGATTCTCATTATCTTTTAATCAAGATCTTAGGAGTATTTCTTCCGCTGTATATGAGTGTGTAGCCGCATTCAGCTTCGACAGTGTTACAATTAATCTTTGGAGGAAATCTTTTGTACTTTCCTCCTTTCCTTGTCTCGAATTGCTTAACTGGGACTGCATGGTAGATTTCGTTGTTTTAACTTCAAAAGTTTGAGTTAGGATTGATTTTGACTCAGGCCAATCTGAGATCTGACTGTACCTATATACATCGCATGCCTCTGGAGATAATTTACTCCTTACTAAACTAAGGAGGTAGTGCTTTTCGTTCACCGTCGATGTCGTTTTGTAAATATCATCACAACTAGACGTAAATTTCTGAACATCGCTCGGATTTCCACTGAAATTGGGTATTAATGTTCTTGCGTCTGAAAAGAAAGACTGATCTCTAAAGGAAACATTATGATGTTAATTTGTAGAGCTAGTTGTATTATTCAATATAAGTTCGGATCGTGAGTCCAGCTGGTCCTGGAGCGCGATTATGGTATCTGTGTATGATGTTTCTATATTGCCGTAAACATCTTTTTGAAATAGGCGTGGTCCATGTCATCAGAGCCAGAGCAAGAAATTATTAGGGTATGTGTTGCTCTGAAATCATCCCAATACTCATGCAACGAGCTTAGTTTTTGCATTAAGTATGTCCGGCTTCCAGTTGAAAGTGAACCAAGATAGATAGACTGAATTATACGTGATATAGATTTTTGTCTATCTTCTTGCAGTCTAAATGAATTATTTTTTTATTTATTTTTTTTTTTTTTATAAAACAAAACAACCTTTTACGCTACCTTTAACGTTATCCACAAACGGTGTTATTGTTGTTAAGATTTCGGCTTTTTGTCGTGATGATGTTGATTTTCTGGGTCTGTAGGTATTTATTAAGGCTGTATATTGATGGGAATGATGTTGCTCTTACTGTTTTACGTCAGCTGTTTTGCTTGATGTCTTCTAGTAGACTTCCTTCTTGGGATCGTCTTTGTGCGGCAGTGATGAAGCCTCCTTGGGTCCCTCATTGAGCGCTATGGTGCTTAAACAAAATTCTATTTTTTTTTTTTTTACTTCCTCTAAGTACAACGTACCCGAGATTTGTGTTTTTTTTTTTTTATTACTATTATTTTCTTCTTTTTAGTTTATTTGTTTATTTTCAACAGTTAAATTTTAGTTATTTTTTAATTTATAGGCACTGATTTTTTGTTTCTCTGGGTTCGGTTGCCGCTGCCACCATGCGTACACACCGTGCTCCTTCGAGAGTGCGCACACGTTTGGGTTGTTTTTTGTTAGATAAAAACACTACCGTCATTGGTCAAGGAAAATTTATAAATTACTCTCTTCTTTTATGGAACACTATATCAGGGTTAAGTCCATTCATAGACTTTCCACAAAGCAAACTCAATATCACAATCTTTTATTTTGGTAAGCACTTAGTTTATATTTTAGAATGGATCTTTCACAGAAAACATCAATATTTCACAATCATTTATTCTTCAAATCTCTACTTTTTATTCTTTCGCTCTACTCCGCTAACGGTTTAAAATCGAACTCTCGAGGTTTTGCCACCCACGATTACTTCAAAAGCTTTTCTTTATTGAAAATCGTACGTGAGAAAATGTACAAAAGTTTTGATGCACTTATGCACCCGTCTTGAAATATTAATTTTAAGAGGGCGCGAATAATTGTGATAATTGTATGTATATATGTACATACAATTAGATTGGATTAAGTAAGTAATGTACGTATGTACAGTGTAGGTACATACTGAAAAATAGTAAGAAGACACTGTATGTAGGTAAGTATGCATATCGTGTGAGTGGAATGTGTGTCTGATAATAAAATGCAATTTATGCTTAATTGCATTTTATTATAATATGGGAATGAGTTTTTTAAATAAAGTTTTGAAATGTGAATTGAAATGAATGAAATTATTTTTGCTTTCAAGGTTAAATTATGATACATCAATATATTGTATGGGGAAATATATTGATGTATTGACCTTATGGTTGTGATTCGTGGCATTGGGCACCTCAGTCACAACAGCAGGTACTAGTACTAACAGCGACCAAGTTGTGAAAGCCTTTACTGTTGACCGTTTACTTATTAAATGTGTAGTGACTACAGCGAGCTTGTATTAAGCTAGCTCTGATAGTCAACAAAAACATTTCCGACATATAGGACGGAAGGATCCAAAATTGGAACAGGTGTCTAAGATGGATTTTAGAGCGTCAGCTTACGGTAGTCCAAAGAGAGAAGTTAACGAAAAATCATCTTTCTTTTTTCTCCAAGCGTGAAGCAGAAATTGCGCCTACTTTCATTTCGGTAAAAGATTGTCAAAGCGATCTTGACAATCATATCTTGATCATCGCCCGTGGTCAATAATTATTAGTTTCTTTTCCATTCCACTAATATGTTACTTTTTCATTCCTCAACAATTAGAAAACCACATACCTCAGTCATCAACATTTGATTTTCTAAGATTCCGGTGTCGAACAAACAATATTAATATATTAAACATATAATTGATGTCATAATTAGATCGCTTACTCGTCACGCTGAGGCCGAACAAGAACATTCGCTTTTTCTTGACAGAACCCTGCAGGTTTTGGAGTTTCTAGTTACCCAACGTCATGAATAGAGCGTGTTTGGGCATCTCACTAGATAAAGGTTCAAAACTAGAGAAATTCAATTAATCTTAATCCGCCTCCCCAGGCCCGTGGGCAGGTTTCTTCAAGCAGGGGGGGAGGGGGGGGGGGCGACGACTTCAAACAATATTCTTGTATTTAGTACTACTTAATGAAAAATTTGTACGAAGAATATACTGAAAATATAAACAAACTCTATTCTTCATTATTTCAATAAATTAATAGCCTGAAGTACAGAAAAAAGTTATTAGGAATTGCATTGACTTCTATGCTTATGTGCCGATTTAAGTTTAGGGTACCTAATCCATTGCAACGATCTTCTTCCATTATGACATCAAATACCATTTGAGACGTCTAAAAATTTTTAAAATGAATGCTGATTCGGTGTTATAGTCACAGGTGGTATAATTTTTAAAAGTTTGTTGACATTCGGGAATGCATTTTAGCTGCAGACAAAGTTTCTCGAGAGAATTGTTAATTGCTTTACTGCAATTCGGTGCCACCTGATCTGCTTTTGTGGATCCATACTTCAGATGAATTGTCGTGTAATAGTGTAAGTTTCGGAGTATTGTTCACACGCTGCCTCATTTAAAATTTTAATTTGCTCCGGAGAAATATATGAGAAGTTTGACAAAACGTTCTGACTTTTCAATAAATGAGTAATGAACAGCTATAACTATTTTGCTTTAGTTATTTTTTATACGCTCGCTCCTCTGATTCGTCTGGCACTACTTCACAATATAAATTATTTTGTCAAAACTCTTTCGTTATCGCACTTTGTTACATAATCGAAATAGTGTTCAAAGTAAGTTTTCAGCTCATTTTTGACAATATTTTGAATATGTCAGAATTGCTTTTTTATTGTGAGAAAAAGGAGTAAAACGGCAATCATGTTGTTAATTTTAAAACGTATGCCTTATTTGAAAAGTGTTAACTTTATATTCATTCAAATAAAAATTAAATTACTTAACAATTTTGTGCAACCAAGATACAGTTTATAAAGTGATGTCTGTGAAAATATGTCCTGGCACCCTTTACTGACACATGATAATAATCTTCAATTATATTAGTAATTGCATCGGACCGTTTAGTTTGATGAAATCCAGGCTTGGGAAATAGTTTTCATTTTCTGAATATCGTCCTGAAATTCCCTGTCGCTTTCTATCTTCCATCCTCAAGTTCGTCCTATGCCACATCTGCAAGTGCGATAGCTTCTATCGAGTCTTGATTTTTTGTTTGCAAAGCTTCACTCAAAGCTAATACCAAAGAGTATATTGAATGAGGAACCAGAATCGATACTTAAAAATTTACGCTTTTGATGACCCAAAGTAATTGAAAATTAGCATTTGAAATAATGTCGAAATAATTTCCAGAATATCATTGCCCACGTGCTGTGAATCGACGTAAGTTCTTTCCATCCTCCTTATTACACAAAGCCTTTTTAGCTTAATTCCTTTTCTTTTTTCTTCTTCGCAAATTTTAAAAATTCGGTTACGATTGGCGCGTTAAATACCATTCTGTTGTGAACGCGCCGTTACTGAGAAATATCGGATTGAATTTCATCAGCATTTACGAGTGTATTTCAATTACTTTAAAATTAAGTTTTAAAAAAGTTTAAATTTTCACTACTTTTTTTGTATAATTATAATATAATTTTAGCTTATATCGTTACTTTCCAACCGTGGTCTTTTACAAAAAAATCGAGGAATATTTTTAACTCTACGAAATTGCATCAACAAGTATTTTCCTAAGAAATTGATATAAAATGTAACATGATAACCACTACAGATGATTCAACATTGTTGACAATATTGTTTTTTTTTTTTTTTTAGTCTCGTTAGCTCAGTGGTAAAGCAGTCGCCCGGAAAGCGGAAGGTTCCGGTTTCAAACCCCGAACGAGGCCGTTGTGTTTTCTTCTTGTATTTATGGTTTAATTCAGAACAGTTGAAAAATAAATGAAAATTGAGAAATTTTAATTTATTTAGGCACTTTGATCGTTACTGGTTAATGCCAGTTGAAAGTAATATGGTTTAATAGGCTTGTTATAAAATTAAGAAATACAATAGGAAAAAACATCTGTCTCATTAGCTTAGTGGTAAGAGCAGTTCCGGCTTCAAACATCGGACGAGATACTTGCTTTTTCTCCGTGATTATTAACAAATAAAAGAACAATGTTTGATTGTTTATATTAACCGTCGATAAGTTTTCAGGTTAACTGTATTAAGGTACATTTACAGAGATATAATTTGAGAGAGCTGCTGCGTCACTACTACAGAAGTAATATGTGACTGTGAATCCCGCTGCTACAATTTAATTGGTGTTGAATTTGTATCGCTGTAATCTTAACACGAAGAGGTGTTTTTCCATCGATCCAAGGGGGGGGGGATCAACCCCCAAAACCCCTCCCGTGCGTACAGCCTTACCTCCTATTATTTTATCTATATTTGTACAAAAAATATCTCCAATTTAGGAATTGCAAATTTCTGCCAGCAATACCATTTATAGGCAGTATACCCACCCACAGCTATCAAATAAAAATTTGTTTCTCCGTTAGCTGATAATAACTAGAGCTTCAATTTTGCACTGCTTTCATCGCAAGGATGCTTTAACAAAATTACTCTTGGGTTCCTTAAATTTTAGCTTTAATGACTATAGAAAGCCAGCGAAAGGATGATTTCTCAAGTTGTATAATGACGATGATTGTGGGCTCGCTATAATGAAAATCTTCTCAATACAATAGGTTCTTCAGGGCTCTAGAGTGACTAATTATTATAGCCTTTGACATGCAATATTAGTACAAATTTTATGTTTTCTTGCAATAATATGGATGTTGAAGTTGGCACTATATATATGCTACATTTGTTTTATTATTTCTCTTTATTTAGTTGCTTATTGGTGTTATTTGATCTAGCGATTTATTGACAAATTATCAACAAATTAGAACAAGTCATTCCATAGTAAGTTGATCAAAATTCGCATATTTCCAAACCGACCATCACCAATTTCGTTCTTCTTTTAAGTGTGAGATATGAATTCCATTATGTTTTTTTTTTGTCCTGCTTTGCTTAAAGGCCGGTACGGATCTACTGAATTATTTTCAAAAAATTATAACTTTGGTTCTAACTATTACAGAGGCATGCTCTGTAGTAAATTATAAAGAAAAAAGTCCAATGTTCTAGAGCACCTTTGATAATATAAAAATATGATTTATCCTTGATGAACTCAATATGCAACCATAAAAAAAGATCTTATTTTTGAATTTACAAGTTGAAGTCGTAATGGGACAGGGGAAGGAATTTTTTCAGTAGAAATCAACATAGGTTTGGTGATTCTTGAAATAAAAAGCAACTCCAACAAGGTTTTTATGTTATCTTTTATCCCGTAAAATGAATAATCACAACATAACTGCATGAATGTCCTTAACCTTAAAATATGTCCATATACCTTTTAGAAACGGGTTTTAGTACCACACCTTACAGATCTGACCCATGTGGGCCTAGGCTCTGCTTCGATATTACCAGAACATAGAACCATCAACTTCGAAGCGAGATTAAAGCCTGAATTAGATTGGCACGGCAGCGGCAGCGATAGCGACAGCAAATCAATTTCATTGGTTGAGAGAGATCAGCTGATTGAGAGCAAGCAGCACAAACTTCGTGCTGCTGAGTCATCTCAAATTCTAAATTTGCTGTTGCTGTCTTCATAGCAGCGTGAATATTGCTGTCATCCCAAGCTGTCAAGTTAATTTTTCATGTAGGGAAAATGAAGAAAAAACTTATATCCTTAGTAAAAAACAAAACAACGAGTTCCTACAAAAAATTAAAGTTGAACGAAACTGCTTGGAAGGAAATTTGCAATGCATTAAATAAAAGTGTGGTAATGTTGCTGAGACATTATTAAAAAATTTGATAATAAGTTATTATTTTTTTAGTGGAGCAAATAAAAATGCGGTGGAAGATACTTCGAGATAGATATGCCCGCGGACGTAAGAACATGTTTACCCCATCGGGATCAGATGCTAAATCTCCAAAAAACGAATGGAAATATTTGGAACAACTGTCTTTTTTATCGGACATTCCGGAAACAAATTATCGGTATGCGAATTTACCATTTCATAATACGCCGTGATAATTAAATAATATTTCTGTTTAAAGGACAATCGGCAGCTACGAGCATGCAGTAGAAGATTCAACCGGGTCATGCAATGAGACTGTAGAGCGTGTTATGGAAATGGATGAAGACGGGTCCATACTTTTCGATGAAAACTTCGACTTTGGAACGAGCGATAACCTTCCGTTCTCGGGAACATATTGTAGGTCCACTAGTTTCCCCAAACTGCGCTACCAGAAGAAGATAGAGAACGGCCACAGCCTGGAAAAAGGCGAAAAAAGAGTTTACAATCGGAAAACTTCCTGCAAAATATTCATCGAGAATTGAGTCAGTTTTTAAAAGAAGCTAGATCTGCATTTCAAGAAACTTCGGCGAATAGTACATCTTTAGACTTATTTTTTAGTGGACTTTCAAGTGACATCCAGAAAAGTTGCATGAGCTGCCAGCAAAGGTGCGCACTTTGAATTAAATTAATGACACTGGTCCACGAAGAGATTAATAAAGTGCGAAATGTAAATATAACATTAGTGCAAAATGTGATTTAAAACTGAACTGTAAATGAGAATAAAAGTGCAAAATAATATATTTTGCTATAGTAAGAAATTAATACAAAGTTTGTGATGTTTTGTTTACGTTTTATTTTATATTTTAAAATTTTAATACAAATAAAGTGTAATCTTGGTTCCTATTTAAGTTGGTTTAATTTTGGTTTATGTAATCCATTAAAAGATCTCTCTGCTCAAACACCTTTCGAGTGGCATTGAATCGAGTGAAAAATCTGCTTTGCGGCAACTCTGCAGTTCCCCTTCGCCAAAGTCCTTGAACAAATGTATTGTCATCAAAACTGTCAACATAGCTTGATGGGCAATCGCCGTCATTCATTTTTACGAAATTGTGAAGGACAACAACTGCTTTTACAAATTTCTCAGCGTTTTCATGGAAGCAGTTGATTGAATTCAAAAGAACTCTCCATCTAGCGGGCACAACACCGAAGGTATTCTCAATTTTTACTCTTTATTGAAAACATCTTTTCCGTTAGATAAACTTATTCCAGGATATGGTTGCATAATGTTATTTTTTAGTGGGTTAAAAGGAAAAGTAACATTGGAATTCTGCAAGTTTTCCTTTTTGGAAAATTAAGCCGTCCATTTAAAATTCTGCTTCCAAATGCACTTGCTCGTAAAATTCCTCCTCCAATATCAACAGCTGTGAAGAAATAATTGCTATCGCATGCATCAAGCATTACAATGCTGTGAAAACTTTAATAATTATAATAGAGTGAACCTGCATTCGGAGGGCATTTAATTCTGATGTGCTTCCCGTCGATGGCACCAATTCAATTAGGCAAACTTGTGGAATTATAAAAATCAATGGATGTCCTTCGCCATTCCTGCTTATTAGGTGCTGCTAGGTAAATTGCAAAGAGTTCATCCCAAATAGCACCACAAGTCCCCAAAATTATTTCTGGAACGGTTGTATATCCGAGTCGAAATGCCCAGGAAAGAGAATGCCATGACGCCCCTTGTGATAAGTACCTATATTAAGTGAGGAATATAATATTTAAAATATTACTTACACCAAAGTTAAAAGTAATCGACACTCGACTTTTATAGGCTTTCTGGAGCTGTTTTTTGTCAACCTTGTTCTTAAGAGGCTGTGAAGCAGTTTGAACTAAGGAGCACCCTTGATAGTTTTTTTTTTAATCGTCCGCTATCACTATTTTTCATAATAGTAAACACTTTCGAATAAAATCCGTACATTTTGCGGTCATTTTCCAAAAAACTTGCTCTGATCCATATCATCGTCCTAATATTAAATAATTTTGCATGCTCGCAATAAACTAAAAAGGTAGTCATAACAACTATCAATTTATTAAAATAATCGTATTTAATTATCATTTTTTCATTTTTGTTGAATCAAACAACCATAAAATTTGGAATTCCAAAAACCGAAATTGACGGTTACAGAAATGTCATAATATTCTGCTCGCTGCCTTGTGCTGCTGTAGTGCAATCTGATACACTCGACAGCAAATCTGTTTTTTGCGTTCCTGGCGCTGCCGCTGTTGTTGTCCCTGTCGAGCAATCTGAATCAGGCTTAATATTGAGAAATGCAGAGGGAGGAATTGTTCAATAGACCACCCATTAGTGTAGCGACATTGTGCACAGTGTTAAGTATTCGCGGAAAAGAAACACAGCTCTTTTTATTTTTACACGTTTTTCCTTTTCTTATTTATACAAAAACACTTTTAATCCGTCAGATTTGATTAATCATTAAAACTTATTCAAAGTATTTTTCCTTTTTTTATTTTTATTATTACATATTTTATTTAATCTAATGTCATGGTATACGAATTTGTTTGGGCTGAGTAATAAATGGCATTTGCTTATGACCTGATCTCAACCACGACGTACAATACAAAACAAAGCGAGATCTCCAAACTAAAACTACACCTTGATTCAACTTCGCAGGTAAGCAAGTCCTCCAAAATGTTTAATTCGTATTTTCGATAGCGTGAAAATTCTTATCGGTGGACGTATTTAACACGTCCAGAAGGGGCCCCGACGATGGTTTGAAAACGTAATTTAATATGCTTCTTCAAACCATTGCGTACGATAGCATATAATAAAAGTAAATTTCTGAAGTTAATCGAAGTTTATCAACGGATGTTTGTGGAATACAGTATTGCAATATTACACGAACTTTACCCATTGACGAAATTTTTCAAATCAAATTATACGTAGCTGCTTGAAATCGCCAACTGCGCGGCGTTAACGACATCGGGCACCGACACGCAGTTATAGAGTTTTGCGCTAAGGTCAGCGGAAGCCACCTTGCGAATTAGAATAGGTGCAAGTATATGGTAGGCTCTGATTCTGAAATTTAAGAAAATAAGTATAATTCTATGTGGAGATTTTAATCTAAATTTATTAAAGATGACCTGCCCGGTTAGACAGTTTTTAAAGTTCTTGTCTGGAAGTGACCACCATGTAATAAATTATGAAGCAACGAATTTCTCAGGTAATAGCTCATCTGTGCTCGATATCTTCATATGCAATAACCCCGCCAACGTGTGCTTTTTTAGCCAACTTGCCATACCAGGATCACGACCTAATATTTCTAACATCTTACTAACATTTGTAGTGCAAATCGCTTCACTGAATCCCTCACTTTCAGAGATTTCAACTCTGTACATATGCAGTCCTTACATGCTGCATTGATTAATAACGAGTTTACCCTAAGTATTTTAAACTGTGCCTCAATTGTTGGATAAAGTTGAAATTCTGAAGAATATGTTATTAGAGCTATTCGAGCGTTTTGTTCCTATTAAGATTGTTAAAAAAATAATAGGAATCCCTGCTTATCCAGTTCTATCCCCAAACTTATGCACAGGAGAAATAAGTCACACTTTATTTGGAAACAGACACGATCTCCTAGGGATTTTGAACGTTTAAAAGCACTGCATAATATTGTTAATACTTCCATTCGTAGGGCCAAATACCAGTATTATCATAAAAAATTAAACACCAATCATCCTTCAAGCAAATTGTGGCGTAATCTACGTGAGCTTGGTGCATCGAAAGCTAAGACTGTAGATTGTGACCTCAATTTTGACCAGCTCAATAATTACTTTACCAGCTGCCCTGTGTCCGCTTCGCCAGTAGTATGCAGGACCTCACGAAACGATCATAATTAGGCATTTGAATTTCGTGGTGTTGATGCCTCCGAAGATTTTCAAGTTATTAATTCTATGAAATCAAATTCGACGGGATCACACAGCATTCCTCCACGCTTTGTCAAGCTAATAGCACTTTATATTCTTCCCTCCATTACCCATATTATAAATACGTATCTTTCATCTTCACAATTTCCTGTAAGACGGAAATTAGTCGTTGTCATTCCTATCCGAAAAAAAAAAAACAAAATGATGCGCGCCTGAGGATTTCCGTCCCATCAGTATTCTCCCGTTTTTACCAAAAGTACTGGAAAAGATTATGCAAAATCCAGTTGCATCTTATGTCAACTCCAAGAATTTTTTGTCGGATGTGAAATCCGGTTTCCAGCATAGTTGTATTACAGCTCTACTTAAAATTATCAATGATATTCGCTTGGATTTGACAATGATCGTTTTACTATCCTTACCCTACTAGATTTCTCAAAGGCATTTGACTCTATCAACCATACCATTTTATGTATGCAACTCTCCACATTATACAATTTCAGGCATATGGGTACTCGTGTTATAGCGAAGTTTTTGTCTGATCGGAAGCAGTTTATTAAAACTGGTAATCGTACTCATCAGTTTTACCTATCCTGTCTGGAGTACCACAAGGCTCTATTCTTTCTCTCCTCCTCGTCGCCCTTTTTATCAACGCAGATGGCGTACAGATATACTATGCCAAACCTCTTGGGTGTATTAGCAATATCAATCACGATTTATCAAAAATAGTGGATTGGGCATCAAATAACCAAATGTAATTGCATTGCTATTTTTAAAGGTAGATTCTAGACGGGAATGTTACCTCTTATTTGGAGTCCTATAGATTACGTCGATAAAGTCACTAACCTTGGTATTGTCATAAACAAAACATTAACATGGAACGACCGCAATCTTCGGTGTCGAAGATTTATGCGTGCATTAGGTGGCTGAGGTACTCTGCACCTGTACATTTTACTTCTTTGGAAACCAAGGTACGTTTAGTAAAAACTCTAATCATACCGACTCTGGCATACGGAGACGTAGTTTATGGGAGCCTCGATTCGCTATCTTGGAAAAACTAAAAGTTGCTCTCAATTCTGCTGTTCGTTATGCTTTTAATCTACGCAGGTTCGAAATCGTGTCTAATTTAGTCTCCCAAGTTTTAGGAATGAGCCTTCAGTTTCGTACATGTCTCTTTTTTTTCAAATTGTTAAGTTCTGGCTTGCCATCCTATCTGCATAATAAGCTGAGATACCCTCGCTCCTCCAGAACTAATAAACTTCTGCTTCCTATTTTCAATTATTTGGAAAGCAGCCGTATATTTTTCGTTCACGTCTATGGGATACATTGCCTGCTACTATTCGTCGGGCCTGGTCGGTGGGGTTGTTGTCGCATTTTCAGATCCACATATAAGGGGCGCTCTTGGCAATGTAAAGTTTTTTCTTTTTTCTTTCATTTGTTTATGTTTCATCTTGTATTTTTAATTTTCATCACTTTGCATTTAATGTAGATTTGTCTTTGAATTTTTTGAATTTTTAACTTATAGAACAGAATTTTAATTTTATTTTTAGAGTAAGTAAGTTGCAACTTTTTTTTTTCCAGTAATTATTGATAAGGAATTATATATTATAACTTGTGTTAGATGTATATTCTTGTTTGGACAACAATAAATGAATGGAAAAATTAATTGAAAATTTAAAAAATAAAGCAATTCATTCTAATGCCAGTCAATTACATGTTTAGTTCAGTAAAAGTTTTTATTATTTATCTTTTCCATTATTCAGACTTGACATATTATACCATTATAATCAGCAGAGTCAGCTGGACATAAAACGAAGACTTTCTCAAATAATAAAATGTCGATTCATCCGGCTTTCAGCCTTTCATTCATGCGCCTATTATTTATGAAAAAGAAAGAATTTATGTCTAGTTCGTCGTATGTGGATCCAGGGTGAGTATTCCGTATCCAGATGTTCTTATGATATAGCGAGAGGCTACAATTGACATTTCACTGCGCACAGTTGAAATGTCAGCTCTGCAGGCTGGTTCCGCCAAGTTAAAAGCTCGCCACGGGACCTTAATGAACGGTCTTCCACCATCAAGCTAGTTCCGGCATACTTACTTTCGTATCAACTTCGACTCTCATAGGCCCAGTTTGAACTTGTGTCACAAACTTAATCGCTTATCAATAGATCTCGCAGACTAATAGGGGGTGTAAAACTCCCGGCGTGGAGGACCCGCAATCTCATATTTTCTATTTATATTGCTTCTTTGTCATACACGTCAAGGATCTATTTTTGATGTTCAGCTTTGCAACTGAGTGACGCAGCAATATAACATTTATTGATATCGCAAAGCTACTTAAAGCTCTCGAGTTGATTCTTGTTCAGCACATCTACTTCATCGCTGAGCAAGACTATCAACTAATTGGTGTAACCACATCAATACCTAAAACTACAGGTCTACGCTATATTTGATCATAACTGACAGACTATATCCAACTGGCTCGAAAACAAAGAGACAAAGCAAGAAAAATATCTTTCAGAGACGCAAAATTATCGAATATAAACATAAACGTTTTCTTAAACCAAATTCTATCACCAAAAAAATTTATATGCATTAAATTAAAATCTTGTTTTGTTACAAATAAAAACCCGTTATCCTTCCTTCTTAAATATAATGTGCTAAGCTATATTTATCATAGGTAAATAAAATAAAATAATAAGTTAATGTTATGTGAAAAGAAAAAAAAAGAGAGATATTTAGTTGGAAAAAGGAAAACACGGAATTTTTTAGCTAGAAAGAAATTCCCGACAGTATAAAAATTAATTTCTAAGGAAAAGCATATAAGTCGACAAGAATAATAAAAAAAGAAAACAGCACGGCAAGTTATCGATCGAGGATTATTACTTTAGGAGCTTGCTTTTCTGTTAAGTCCTTTAACAAATTTCTATCCTTCACCGCAGGAAGGAGGTAAAGAAGAAATATGTCGTCCGCAGTTTCAACGAAATTAAATAGAAATGCTAACACTGGTGGCCTGGTCCTTCCTACTCAAAGATATTTTATTTTGGTAATTTTTAATCAAGCGCAAGTTAAGAACAGCCAGACTTGTGTACTGTGTTGAAAAACATAGTCTTTAGATCAGGCATTGCAAGTGACTGGTGCTTAACATATTTTTTTATTCTTCAAATTTAATTTAAAAAGCATTTTTTAAACATAATTTCATGCACTTTTGACATTTAAGTTGAATTAAAAATACCTGCAAATAAGGATGTCAGAGCCCTCAACTGTAGGGGAGTTTAGTGAACATAATGAATCCAGGTGAAATGCTGGTTTCGGAAAATTAATGTTGTTGAAAACATTCTATTATTTATGTTAACTGTGCCGTAGTAGTCTTGAGACTGGAGTGCGACATAAATTTCAGAGATTATTTTCATTTGAATTGATGCTAGGCATAAAGTTCGCTGAATTACCGGACTAATGACAATTGAAACTTTTTTTGGACCGAAAATTTCAAAAGTATTTCAAGTTTTTTTTTATATCTGATACGAATATGAGATTAAACAAAGATACAGATATTATAGGTTTGAGCTTATATGACGTATGCGCGTATTGAAATCAATATGATAGGCAGCGTTCGTATTTGCATGTTGGTGCATGACCTTGAAACTGTTCGAACATTATTCAATGGGATCTATGAGATGCGAATTATTAAAAATAATTTAAGAAATCGATAGAAAGAAGGGAACTTATTGTTCATCAACAATATTTTCAACGATACCAATATAAATCATGACCGTCGCTAGCCCTGGAACTCAACCTTCTTGAGCCTACGAATTAAGTACGTTCAATGCTTTCCTCTTCTCCATCCAGTTTTTCCCAAGTTATGGCTCCCCAAAAGCAAGTTTTGAAAAATATTTTGTTTTTTTACTGAGGAACGCTACTAGAAATCAAAGAAGTGTGAGAAGTCATACTATCAGTTGAGTGAAATAAAGAAACAGAGAGTGAGGCAGTGGGAGGGAAAGACAGTGCGATAGAGAGAGAGAGAGAGAGAGAGAGAGAGAGAGAGCGAGAGAGAGAGAGATAGAGATAGAGAGAGAGAGAGAGAGAGAGAGAGAGGATATGGAAAGAGAGTGAGAAGGAGGGATAAAGAGAGAAAAGGAGAGAGTAGAATTAGGGATAACTATGCTTAACTGGAAAGATCAAATAATCCCTCATCCTATAAATTTCTCCTTCATCATCTTCCATTTATAAAAATCGACTAGCGTTCTGACTATATGTTCTTTTTTAATTGACTTTCAAGGAAAATGGCAAGCTATTTACTGAAACACATTGAATGTTTTTCTTGAGGTACAAGTCCGTTTTGAGTATTCTTGCAGATCCTGCGTTTACGAAATTACTCAGAACCAAGGAAATATTAAACAAGTAAAAAAGCTAGAATTGGTCTAAGACCAATTCTTATGATACCCTAGATGAATGCCCGTATTAAATTTCGTATGGTCACCGATCTATTCAAGTATTGATTTTGAAGTTTGTCGCACAGAAAAAATGGTAATAACCAATTATATAGGATTTCGTATTCTGCAGAAGTTTTTAGTACAATAAAAATGTCTTGGACTGATCGTTTTGAAAGTATACGTAAAAAACCGAAATTTTTATATGGCAACACCAAGAAGGAGTTGCCCGATTTAGTCCATTTTTGACACGTTATTTGCTAATGTAGTAAAAACATCATGTACGAAATTTCAGCTCTCTACGTCGACGCGTTCTCAGGCAGTGTCTAAATATATAGCGGAAAACGAAATTTTTATATGGCAACCCCACGAAGGAGTTGCCCGATTTGGCTCATTTTCGAACTTAATTTTACTTTTTTTTTTTAAAGTCTGTGTACAAAATTTCAGCTCTCTAAGTATACGCGTTCTCGAGTTATCGTGCGCACAGACGGACGGACGGACGGACGGACGGACGGACATGCAAAAATCGAAATAACTTTTAATATTATGAATGGGTGTCCAATCCATTTTGTTCTACCATCATTATTTCGAGGTGTTACAAACGGAATGACAAACTTAGTATACCCCTATGATTTCATCTAGGGTATAAAAAGACCTCGTCGATACACTCGACGGAATGAAGAAAAGCCAATGCCCATTAATTAAGTCAACTATTTAGTGACGCGAGGTCCTTTGTTAGCAATAACAAAAATAATCGCTTTAGATGTCACAATAAGCTATTTTATGGAGGGCTTCTGTAGCGTCTCTCTTAATATCTTCTACTGAACGAGCTTCAGGTATTTCATCATGGAAAGCTTCTATATTGAAGCCTATAAATGAGCGCTAATTATGTCATGATTATAACCACGGGAGACTATCGGGGAAAGGTTTCAAGTCCTCATAAGAAAGCCATCTGCATATAGTTGCGACGTAGTGCGGTAAAATTATCCTCAGTATCGCCGACCAAATTGTCTCGGTTCCTTTCACTAGAAAAATACTAATAGCTAGGCAAGCTAGTATAAGCTAGTTTATATTTTAGCCAGGGCCGTATATGGGGGAGGGCATAGAGTGGCAATGCCCTACCTTAACATGACAATGCCCTCCCTAAAAAATTGCCAACTTATTCCGTATTCTGCGGCGCCGTCATAAAAGTCGCCGCGGCGAGTCTGTATGATCGGCAACACTCAGCGCCTACTCGGCCATGTTTGCGTTGCTTACCTCCCAACACTTCCTGCTATTTATTAAGGTAAGACGATTAGTCGACTACTCGAACAGCTCAGGATATTTGGCTATTAGAAGAGTCGTATGTGATAATTATTCTCTGATTTTGAAGACTACAGATAAAATTAAAAATGGAAAATCCAATGGTGATATTGCAAAAAGTATTGACATCAAAGGCGTTATGTTAAACACGGAAACCCGACTGGCAAATATAGTAGCAAAAAAAAATATTAAGTGCTCGCAACCAGCTGATGCGGCTTTACAGGGCCGAAGCACGGGATTGAAGGATGACATATCAATATTAAATTGCATCGAGGAAGAAATTGAGGTAGGGAGAGATGAATAAGACAATTTTGGAAGAAGCTGAGAGTACCGTATTTTAGAAAAGAATCTCAAAATATTTTCCAGAACAGAAGAGACAAGTAACGGCAAGACATCCGAATTATTAAATGCTTTATGTTTCTATATAGGCAAAGAGTATCCTTCAAAGATACATTTGAACTATTTGCATCAGTCGCAATAATCAAATGTACTACTGCTTCGTGCGAATATACGTTTTCGATACTAATTGCTGTCAATAAGCCTCAAGAAATGTCAATGGTTCACGAGATAGTGGCAGGTTTGGTATTTCTTGGATTTCAAAAAAACAGACAAAAAATATATTAACGAGGTGATACGACAATTCCACAATATGGTAAATCGAAGACTACAATTACATTGAATATTTTTACCATGCTGTATTTGGTGTTTGATCCATTTATTTCTTTATATTGCACATACCTGTTTCAGTTCGCATATAAAAAAAATGTAATAGAATGAGGATTCTAGAAGCTTACTTTTTCAAAACTATGTCCCTTTACCAGAACAGATGTATCCCAAATGCAACGATAATTTGCGCCTTACTTCAAATTTTTGATTCCTTACCTTTATTTTGGTTCTAGCCTCAAAGTTTTATTGAAACTTGCAACTAGATGCAATTGCAGACCGTATGCGGAGGGACATGGGGTCTAAGAACCAGGATCATTAATTGGATCGATACGGCTGTCATAAGACTCATGCGGTAACATATTAGGTGACTTAATCCGCTCCGTGGACCGGAACTCGCCACAGGCGTTGCGACCTCAGTTATCTGGTCTCTAATAAAAGCGGATATTCGTATGAAGTATCAGGGGTGGACGAACCTGACCACTTTTAGATGCACAAAACTGTTTCTTGATTGGCCCAATAGGAACATCTCTGGTTGTCTCTTGAAGCTCGGAAAGAGACAATGTAGAACTGCGGTTGGCATCATCAGGGCCACAGATCGTTTCACGCTTATCTAACAAGGATGGGAGTTGTTGACAGACCTGAGTCTGTGTCCTACCTGAAAGGAGCTCACCAAGGCCTGTTGGGCTTCATTAAGGGGATTAGAAAGTGTTGTTGAAAGGGTTTCCAGCAGGTTAACATAATGAACCGCTTTGGCCTCCGTGCTTGGTATCTCTCATTCGCTTATCTATCATTATACTAGCTTTATTCGCATGACTCAACCAGCATTGGAAACCCTGCTAAACACCTGTAGGTGGGAGTGCCGTAACCGTCGTGTCCCGTTTTATTGGGAAGGAATGTGCCAAAGTTTATACTAGCGTTTGAATGATTCTCAAAGAAACTTCCTATCTTGTAGTGGCATCAGGCTATTTTTCGGCTAGGCTCTTATTACTACATGTATGCGAAATAGATTTAAGGGACCTAGATGGCTAGAATCTACCTACTATCCTCAGAGATTAGATTAGATTACTGGGTGGCGCTAAAAAAGGCTTGGCCTGCATCTGTCACCTAGACCACCGACTGCTACATTGTGCCCCATGGATTCATGGCCAATGTATATATATATATGGGTTCGAAATTAAGTCAAGTGACAGTGAGTCACAAGGAGATATTACTAAGCTAGTAGAGGCATGTAATAATATTTTAAGCAGAAGCTCATACTGACTAAAAGAAACTGAAGAGAAAGTATATTTATCTATTTTCCGACAATAAGGCAGAAATTGAGGCTATTGCATTTTTACATCGAAGTCTATGCTTGATTGGGAGCTCTGAATTCATTCCCAGTGAGTTAGGTCGATCCATTCAGAGAAGCCTGCTCAGAATAATGGGACGTCAAGGCTTTATTTGCATACAGAAGGAGATAGGTTTGCTAAACTAGGCTCAGTTACACTTATTGTGGTTCATCCATATCTGATGTGTGGACTACCTCTGAGTAAATCATGAATGTGTGAGAGATGGTATATCCTGGCGATACCGTTAATTGACAGGAAAAGGCGAGAGATTTTCAAATGTACGATGCATATTAGGCTTTTTACTGATGTGTTTATCGCCCACTGTCAGCTGATCCGTTTAGTGTGTTTTTTGCGGTATTTCCTATATACCATTTTTTATCGCATACACCACATATAACCCTTTATAGGTTTATCAACTTGAAGTTTTTGTATATCAATTATTAATTAAAGTGTTTTGGCAGCTTTAATTCTAGTAAATTATAGATTGATTGAGAAATTAACTGAAAATGTGTCATGTATTGTGCACACACTCAGAGTCATGAAGTTAAAATCTACTAGGGACATTGGCAGTGTTTCAACTCACTTCATAAATAGATCTGTTTATGGCCACCCCAAACATTTAATTTATTTAATTTGTTTATTTCTATAAACATACTTACAACAATTCTAGAATTAACTTTAATTCGAGTTTGTCGAAAATAAAACTTACTTTCAGAATTATGATTTTAGTTCAAAAACATAAACTTGGAAAATTTAATGTTTTATTACATTTTGCAATGTATTCTTACATACATGTGTATCCTCCATGGTAGTCAATAGAACAGTACTCACACAGCCTCACAAAAAATGGGGGAGGGGGTATATCTACCGTTAATACACAGTTAAGAGGTCATTATATGCAAAACTTCATGGTCTTTCCCACGATTTCTCAACTAGCCCGATAGTACTAAAAATTTCGGGTTTTCTTGCTGTTTTTTTTTTTACCTCTACTATTTTTGCAAAAAGGTCGGAAACATAACTTTTGTGTTTTAAGAACTGTAAACTTTAGACTCTCCTCTTCAATTTGACCTATTACAGTTTATGTGCTATTACGTGCCGTTAAGTAGTTATTAGTTCATAAATTATTCAGGTCATACCGGAAATAAGGAAACAAATCATATCTGAGAATAGGTTTGAGAATAGCTTTGAGAATAGGTTAAAAGCTAATAACTCTTTAAGGGCTGCAGGTAGCACAGAAGGTGTAATAAGTAAAATTAAAGAGAAGAGTCTACACTTTATAGTTTTTATAAAAAAATGTTATGTTAACGACATTTTTGAAAAAATAATAGAGGCCAAATTAGAAAAAAAGGTAAGAAAATCCGAAGTTTTGTGATTAGACCACAATAACTCCTGAGGTGGGAGTATCGGGCTGGTTCAACTGCAGTTGCAAAGGCCACGCAATTCTGCATACAATGAGTTCTTAACTATGATCGTACGCTCTGTACTTTTTATAATACCAGGTTATTTTGTGAAAAACTAGCCTTATTTTTTAATCACCCTGTAACTCCGAATCAGTTAATATGCCCCCTCCCCTTCCATAATTTTTTTTTCGCTCAATAAAAACCACCATGGAGGAAACACCCTGTAAACATATGTAAATCTCTCTAAGAATTCTAGCTAGACTCCTCTGAAATTCACTCTCAAGTTTTTTTCTTAAACACACTCCCGTACACGCATATTCATATAAAATTCGTGCACTTTCCTATGTTTGTGCTCCAACCATAAATTTCCTAACTGCATATTTATGAACCCTAAGTCTCGACCTGGCAAACTAACTGAACTGAACCCATTTATCGATCCGGTAAACTTTCCACTTATATACGAACTTTATACGTTAAGCTGTATACCTAAATAGCTATAGATATATGCTAGTACGAATGGAAGTGTCATTGTGGGATCCTAGAATCAGCAGGTTTGCAACCATAACCACAAAAGGTTATTTTAATGAACAACGTCGAGGAAGGTATAGAAGAACCATTAAAACTTAATACCCTATTCCCTATGTAACTGTATAATCAGGGGTTCTTTTCAAGCAGTGCAAAAGATATGACATGCTGCGATAATTAAAACGATGAGAGAGCTCCCACTTAAGCAATATAGGTATGTCGACCTATACCGTGATGCATAGACTGTACAAGTAGTCTTCCGATTCCTTCTAAGTTTATCCGGACGTAATCTTGAAGGAGTTATGGAAGGTCCTGTTGCGAATGTTTATTGATGAAATAGCTTGCTGTGAGATAACTTTCTCTGGGGGCAAAGAAGAGAGAGATTTGAGAACACAAATATTATAGTTGAGATTTATGAAGATGCCTTCAATATTGTTATCTAAGGAGAAATAAACTTTATAGTTGTGCTAAATTTCGCGAGGTGTTAAGGAAGATGAGCTTTGTCCAGCGATAGAGTATTTATGTAAAATATCTATATCGGATTAATTTCATACTTTCCATTCAAAGTGGAACATTAAATGGCCGAGCACGACTCCTATTAACTGGTTGTATTTCTATGTAAAAACATTTATACCAGTTTTATAACTAATTGCCCTCACTGGAGCTTTCCTCACCACTAGGGAAGAAATAAGAATTTCTAGTAAAGAATATGTTTTATTCAATCCAACTTCTTCTAGAGTGGCGTGAATATCTGCCTTACAGGGGAGGACAGGAATATACTGCTTCTGGATATAAATGCTAACTTCACGTATGGTGATATTGAAAGCCTATTCCTGGAAGATTGTAATGCGAGCTCTTCCCCCCCCCCCCAGGGCAATGCACACCATGAATAAATGGTTAAAGCGCAGTTTTAAAGTATCGTATTGTTCCGAAATAAGTCGGACTTATGCATATCATATAGATTATTCCATTCGCAAGCATACAGGATAAAAATGATTGCTCCTCGGCGTACTCTATTTTACACGATATCTTTCAGTTAGTTGTCTCAAGGATCTCACAATAGATGCGACATGTGATTATAAGGTTCTTCTAAATATGGATTTTAGATACGCTGCGGAGAAGGAAACAAAATAGCTAAGGAATCTCTCGGCTGGCAGCCTTAAGCATTTTCTTCAGAACTCTATTCAGGTTCCCAGGCAAGAATTTATAGTACTGAAACCTCAATACATATTTTTATGAGTTCATCAGAAATTAAGATTATTTTTTCTCATTTAAGTATTAAATAAATACTAAATGAACACCGATTGTTTAGTTCAGCAGTTCAGTTCATCGTAAGTATCAACAGATTGTTGATTTTTCGGAATTCACACATTTATTTTTGATTCATGTGCAATTAAGTATTACAGTAGGTACTGAAGCATTACTGTAAAAAAAAATGCGCTATCAAGGCCTTAAAGTCCTACATATCAAGACAAGGAGTGTATCAAGTTTGGGAGTGTCTGCAAACCCTTAAAAATCTATCAAGGAGAAACAAAGTTATGATCATGTGGATACCTGAATAGTGGGCCATAAAGACAATGAAATTTCGTCGGCCTAGCTAAAGGTGGAGTGGAAACTCCATTTTTCAGATTATTTTGTGAAACTTGGAGCTCCAGTGACTAGATGGAAAAACATACAAAAATTCCATTATTTGGAAAGGCTACAAAGCCTTCGTCAGTTAAAAGAGTATATCGACAGCTCTGGCAGAAAAATGAAAGAACTCCTACTCCTTAGAAGAGCACAACTCAAAATGATTACAGAGCATTTCTCAGGTCATTGCCCCTTGACGTATCACCTGAACAATATGAGCTTGGCTAAGACTACATCCCGCTGCTTCTGTCGAAATACTCATGCAATCTCGGAGCACCTGATCTGCAACTAAACAACATTAGCCAGGCGGGGATTACTTCGACTCGAACATGCTTTCCTCCACCAAACTACGTGCGGAACCTAAGACCCAAAATGGTTCTAGACTTTATTAGCAGTGTAAAAACCGAGAAAGGGAGTAAATTGACTCGGGACTCACAATAGTTCTTCAAGTTGCCTGCACATGCCTCCACAAATCTAATCTCCTCTAATTACTGTAAATGTATTGAAATGAATTAAAAAATAAAACTTTAGAGGATCTGAAGTAGATATTTAATCAGTATACATTCCTATTAAGTTCTGTACAAATATCCGTAAGATTTAGTGCCGATATTTATTCTTATTATTTCTATAAGTACCAATGTATACAGTAATTACCTTGGCTACTCAATATTGAAATTGAATAATTCATGGATATTCGTGTGCACTTTAATAACGCGTTGCACTTTCACATTGTGTTTAGGTCTGAATAAACTCTATTCAGAGAACCTGGAAGAAAAGAGAGAAAGTCAATGAAGATTTACACACATCATAGATAAAAAAAAATTAGCTCCACTTGCAGTTTCACAAGTGGAAAGATTCCTACGAAGATCTGAAATGAAATAAAAAAAAATCGATTAACAAACGAAATTAAATATGAATTTTATTATATTATCAAATAAAATTTCATAAATACAACAGTCAAGTTCATGAATGTATGTACATATGCCGGTAAAAGGACAATGCCATACAAAATTAAAGGTATGGAAAATACGAATAAATTCATGTTCCCCGTAAAACACACAACATAAAACATTAATTTACATATGAAACTGTATGATTAACACAATTATTGATAATATTTGTGGACAAATACAATGACCACTGCAACAAGAGCGCTCACCTGACAATTGTCCACAAAGTTCCATAATTTGTAATTTAGAAGACAAATTCGTCATATTTTAAAGTAAATACACTCAACTGTAGTTTATACATTGTTGCCAACTTTGAATCACTTAAAAAAACATGTAAACATATAAAAATCACTATTAAAAATAAACTTGATACTCGCGCGCGATAGTGTCGAACCAAGATAAACGTTGACGGTTTTTGTTTCTGCTGCCAGAACGTTACTTCTGGTTCATCCGAGAACAAGTCAGAACCATGTCAAATATCTGTTGTTAACTGCGAAGTACCAGGTCCGTGTTTTTGCGCAAAGGAAGCCGCAACCGTCAAAATTACCAATCACAAACTTTTTCGTAACCTCTTTTTCTTTCTTTGGCATTTCAAAACAAGAACCCAGGCGAGATCAGGAGCAGCTAGGATTAACTGGGCGTTAACCCAAGTAGCAAACAAAACGAGAAAGTGACAGCTTCGGGAATCACGAGAGCCATGACTCTGACAAATCGAACACAAAATGGGCTTGAGGGTGAACACAGAAGCAAAATTTGTGTCACTGCGATCGCTGACATCTTGGAAATGGGTAGAATCGAATCACGCCGTGCATTCAAGTATACACACCGATGTGCTTTCCCATGATTCAAAAGTAGGGATAGCAACTGAACGGTTGGGGTGCACTTCGATTCGAAATGTCAATTTTGAAAGTTCTTTAAGAATAAAACTACGCTAAACGACAAAACTCCTAAGGCCACCGAGACCGTCTATTAGCGATGCGTAAAAATGTGCACACCGATGTGCTGTGGAACTGACATCGCTTCGGTCTCCTGAACGGCATGATGTTTAAAACTGTGAAATAATGTGACATTATGCGTGCGACTGAACGCACGGATGATTTCAATAGTTGCGTTCGTTTCACGAGATTTTTCGCGCAATTCGAGATATTTGCAATTTTTTATTCATTTTTTTCCCACAATGAGTGCGAGAGAGACTTACAGTGAGACGAAGATAGAAAATAGTACAATAGTTTTCCTTACTACATATATTCGAGAATCGAGATTTTATAGCAAATCCTCCAAGCTTTATAAAAATTAGCTAAAATCATCGAATCTTCAATTAATTTTTACAAGAACGGTGTCAAAATGTAGATAGTTAAATTTGCCATCAACTGATAATAAGAAAAATTCATTCTATTGTCATTTTCAGTGAAAATTTCGAATATTTCACTTTACGGATAGCGAAACTAGAACGAATTTCTCTGTAAAAAGGAGATCGTTCTTCTGTTTGCAACAAATTGTCAAAGAGGTTACATATGCCAACTGGACATAATCTCCTGCACTTGTAACTTTTCCAAGTTTTTTCTCATTAGCATTTTGACTAAGAGTTTTTTCAATTTTTTTTTCCATCAGTAGTAAGTTTTTTTTTCGGTTTCTCACTTTTGATAATTTACATAAAGTTTTGTTTTGTTTCATCATTTTGCCACAGTTTCATATAGAGCTTTTTCTGTAATCTTGATTTATTTCCTGTGGTAAATTAAAGTTGTGTAATTTCTTTCTCAACCAATAATCCAATTTTGAGTCGTATCATAAAAACTTCACAAAGTTTTTTCCGGGATTTAATGGAAATTCGACGTGATTTTCAAGGTTCGATAGAGCAGCATCAGCTCAAGGTATTTAATCCAGATAAATAATTGGTCAAGTTGATATCTGTAACGTGTAAAATGTATGGCATTGTGTATGTATTTAGACTATCCAATAAGCACAAAACAATTAAAATTTATGTAGCAGTACAGATGTTCAGATCAGCTTCATACTACGTAGTAGATTAATTCACGATAAACCCAACAATTAATCGAAAATTTTCCCTTTTTCAGCAATAATAGAACTCACAAAAATTAAATTATGATGAAAATAAATTTGTATAATAATTAATAGTAAGAAATTTGAGCAGAATTGGTAGAACTAAAGTAAATATTGAGTTAGAACTAAAATTAATTGCATCTACGATAACTTTAAAATGTCTAGTCTAATTTTAGTAGTAGAAGGCTTTTTTACTATATAAACCTACATGAATGAATAACCCAGTGATATCTTTCATTTACCGCTACCCTTCCGGCACCTGAGTGTCATTGCGCCCTAATTTTAATTCATTTTTCTATTTTGCATTGTTTGATAGAAGAGAGTAGGCATCGGCATAGTAACAGCTTATTTGAAGCTACACTTTGCTCGGGCTTACACATTTCAGCTTCAATTTATTTTTGATCTTATATTCCACAAGACACGTTTACACTAGTGTCAGCTTATTGGCAGTTGCACTAGTGCACAAGCGTAGGTTGGCCGATTCTTCAATTTCTAATTACAGGTGACAGTTCTAGGAATTTCGCAACAAGGATCAAATTTATAAATGCACACAATTGCTGTTCTATCAGAGGAACGAAAAAATTGGTTAGCGTTCAATAATTGGGTATTTCAGATATATCTGTTTTCAGGAGTTTAGCTGTCAGTCAGATTATCATGAGGCACAATCAACACTAAAACAGGCCCACAAACTCTTTCATCAACTAAATACATTTTATCTAAAGTAAGTTTGGAAGACACACAAAGCTCGAACCGTGCAAATACAGTCGTACAAGAATCGTAATAGTAGGGAGATAATCAAAATTCTTTTTCAACCATTTGGTATTAAAAGATCAACAAAGGGGAATGCCCACTTTTCATACAACTTTAGGACCGACAACAACAGACAGAGATGCCTTAAACTAAACGAAGCATCATAATGGTCAAAACATATTTTATTAACAATGTGGACTCTTCTATTTACTTCTTGTGATACCGCGGAATTGGTGCGTCGGAGAAAATGACTACCTGCGTATGTGACGCAAGTCTATGAAAATGGGTGTTCCGGCGGCAAAAAGCACACTAGCCGATAGTAATCTTCGAGACCTTTGATTTGATATGCAACATGCCGTATTGGAACCGCTCCCGCGGGGGTTTTATACCCCTCCATACCTCTAAAGTTATTCAGTACCTAAACATTTTCTTTTGCGATTTGTAGCTGGTAATGAGTTGAGGCGAACAGTGAAACCGGTTTTCCGATCGGACATAACCCTACCAAGTTAGAGGCGATCTAAGGTACGAAAAGTCTAATACCTCAGCTCGAACAAAATTAAGAGAAATACCTAAGAAGTGACCTAAGGAACTTGATTCTGTATAACATTTATCAAAATGTACTAGATCAAACTTTGACCACCCCAAGCCTTTAGTTGAAATAAACATTGTTAATAAAATATGTTCAGAATATCATAATACATCGCTTAAGACATCACTTATGTTTTTTCATGTCGGGCTTAAAGTTATATGAAAAGTGGGCATTGTTCTTTATGAGTAACAAACTCTCGAAGGAGGAAAATCATCACTCAAAAAGCTCCAGCAAATACAATTTCAAATACAATACGATAATGTGACATGTAATGCAACTATGCAAGCGTCAGTCGCTAAAGAAAGAAGAAATATGAAATTTTAAAAAATGGGCAAACTTATAGAATTTTTCAAATATTATAGAGAGATTAGATGATAATTGCAAATCAAGATCACGATTAGATTATTGGTGTTCAATCGACAAATCAAATACACTACATACATTAGTTTTGATTTATGATTTAAATTTGGTTCCGAATGTATTTTAAAATTTATGACCGTCACGAGTAATATGTAGTTTCAATTCTGCTAATTGCCTTTCCGGTGATTAGTTTAAAATTCAAATTGCTTAAAGTATATACCTAGTCACGTTTTATTTAACACTTTGCAGACAGTATTAAATATAAATATTGAATATAGCTTAAGTATATATCTTGATGAGAGAGCCCAGTTAACTGTTTCACTAAGTAACATACTTAGAAAGTATAAGAAATAAGTGAACGAGTATTAAATGCTTCATTTACTTCAACCTAGCGAATTATTTCATAGACATATTTCTACTTTGAATACCAAATCATTCTGTAAAAAAAATTAACCGACCATAAATCTTTGTAAATAGTGAATTTCATTTTGCATATTTATAGCCATCTCTAAATACAATAGGTGCTGAACGCAACCAACTAAACTGTTCATGACTATGAATCATCAACAGGGTGGTGTGTAATGTACTAACTATGGTATAGTATAAGTTACCACTCCTTTCAATACACCATATACACATATTACAATCCCAATTAGGGTCTTCCCATTAGGCTAAATTAATGATTAACAAAGCGCTTATGGTCAGCAGAATAATCCATACCCACTCATCTCATGTCTGTAGCATGTGCGTACAATCATATTCCACCTAATTCAATCTTCATAAAGTCGATGGTATCCAGACCAGCGTTGGAAAAAAGCTGAAAAATTCCCGTTTTTTTCAGAATGGCTCGTTTTTTCAAGTTTTTTTTGAAAAAAACGATAAGAACGCGTTACGGAATTTTTCAAGTTTTCTATGAAAAGAACGGAAAAAAACGAGACGCTTTGAAAAAAAACCGAAAAAACTGGAATTTTTTACTCAATTCCAACAAATTAATGTTTGGTTTTGATATATGAAATATGTTATGAGTAATGCTTTACTAGACGCCGAATATTTTCGAGTTAAATGTAACATCGATGAGAAAATAAAAAAAGCACTAGCATTAGGTCTCGTTACTGATGGGTGGACTAATATATGTGATAGGAGTGTAATTAACTTCATCATAACTACCCCGGAACCCATATTTCATAAATGTATATATCCTGGTAGAGAAAAAGAAACGGCTGTATACGTAAACACTCAAGTTGTGAAAATAATAAGAGAAATTGGTCCTGAAAAATGTGTGGCTGTTATCACTGATAACGCAAGTAACATGAGAGCAGCATGGAGAGAAATTCAAGCGGAATTCCCTCACATTGATTGCATAGGATGTGCTGCCCACAGCCTGAATTTATTATTTGGTGACATTATAAAAATAGAATGTTTCAATAAACTTTTTCAGCAGTGTAAAAAAATAATTAAATATATAAATAAAAGACATGTACATCTGGCAGTTTTTGAAGAAAAACAAAAACAGAAGTACGGGAATCAATCTTCAACTTTAAAACTTCCAAGTAAAACGAGATGGGCTGGTGCAATTTTAACATTTCAATCATTTTTAGCCAATCGCGAAGCTTTAGAAGCCTTTGTTATTTGCCAAGATTTGCAAATTAATCGCGATATAAAAACTGATATTTTAGCTGATTTGTTTTGGACAAATTTGAAAGTTGTGGAAGAAATTTAGCGGATAATGAATTCCTTCAAATGACTCAATACTTATCCCAAGTAGCTGATTCCTCGCAAAAAGGCACTTCTGAAATATTGGCTAATTTCGCAGAAGATCAATCAAGGAGCACTTTCTGGAGTAATGACTTGATATGGCAACCAGTCACAAATATTCATCCTCGCGATTGGTGGAAAGGATTTTGTTCATCCAAACCGCTGTCTTCAATTGCTCTTAGATTATTGAATTTACCTCCATCATCTGCAGCCTCCGAACGGAACTGGTCAATATTTGGACGAACACACACAAAAGACAGGAACCGTCTAGCTCCTGATCGCCTGTACAAACTTATTTATGTAAGGTCAAATTTGCAATTTTTGTAATCTGACAAACCGTCAGTTGAAATCATAGTTTGTAGTGACAGCGAAAGTTGTGATGATAATTAATTTGTTTTTTAAGAAATTATCTTTAATTTAACATTGTGGAAATGAAAGAATGCTTATATTTTTCAATTAAATTTTTCCGAAAAATACATGTTCCGTTGAAAAAAAACGTTTTTTTTCAAATTTGCCGTGTTTCTTTCCCTTAAGTATACCATCTGTATTTTTCAAATTTTTCTTGGAAAGAACCGAAAAATACCAATAATTGTTTTTTGCAGGAAAAAAACATTTTGTTTTTTTCAGAATTTTCAACCCTAATCCAGACACAACATGGTTGGTTTGCTTAGTTCAATAGTGTAAATGAAGGAGCCCCCAAACCAACCGTTGAGGATGCGCGATGCTATAAGTTCAAGTTCAAAAGCAGTCACTAGTTATGTAAATTTTCACTATAGATTTTGTGTAGAGCTAAAGATCTCCGAGCAGTGGTGTAACTACCGCGGTTTTGGGTGTGCGGAGTACACGGGTCCATGGAATCCAAGGGTCCATGCGAAAAAATACAATTATTTGCAGGCAAAGACACCTAAGGATAGAATGAGAAAAATCCCTACATGTTCCTTGAATATTTATTTCAACTTTTTAATTATTCTATAGAATTAAATAAAATTATCCTTAAAATCTAATTGATACATTTTTTTGTTCAACGGAAATTCATCTTTCGCAAAGGTTTCAATTATTTTTCCGATATCTATTTCTTGCTTTTTTACTTGCGATGGAAAGTATAGCTAGGCTTGTCAACCTTAATTCGGCCATGGTTATTCTTAAATAATTTTTTATTATTTCCAGTGTAGAAAATTACCATTCCGCACTGGCATTTGGTAATCGTTTATCGCTGCAAAGTTCGACAAATTTCTTTTTTATTTTCATATTTAACTTATAATATTTTCTACGACTCTGCCAGTTCTGCAGCAACCGTTCCAACTGAGTGAGAATTACCTCGCAATGCTATTATTTTATTGTACGCATTTCACAAACGATCACATGCTTTTTGCATGTCGAAATTCGAGGTTTCGAGTAATTAAGAGACGACATCTAAGGTAGTTTTCGGATTGTATCACAACATGAAGAACAGTTTCAAGACTTTTCATTTTATATTTTATTTTATTTCGTCATTCCTTTCGTGGGCGTTTTCTAATACGAGAATTATTTGAGTCAGAGCCTTCAAGATATCTTTAAAATGAAAATGAGTATAACACAAAAGCTTCAGCATATCATTTTCACTTTCAACGACAGACTTTAATAAGGCCCACCTCTTAAGACTATGTCCAAAAAATGCGTAAACGGTTTCAGCCATAAAACTTATTTACTTCTAAAACTGAAGTTACCGCATCATTAATAACCAAATTAAGATTGTGGGCAGAATAGTGAATATACGCAGATTTTGGATTACTTTAAGAATTAATGTAAACCGTTGTAAGTGCCCCTCAGATTAGCTGTACGATCATATGTCTGACCGCAAAGTTTATCTATACTTAAATCATTTCTTTCAGCAATTTTAAAATTTAGAAGTTTCTATTGTTTCTGATTTTTGATCGTCTGTTGTGACCAAACCTAAGAAAACTTCTTTAATTTCAATATCCGGAAATATGGTTTGACCTTCTTTTGAGAGCTTTACGAATCGAACCATTATACTGACCTGGTCGATTTTAGATATGTCTTGTGACAGTTATCATTGAGAAACCCGGAGAGCTATTAATTTCACTTATTAAATTACTCTTCACTTTGTTTCCCAAAAGTTGGAGATATTGTCAAATGCGGATACCATGTCATCATCAGAAATATTTGGGCTGCGATAAAGAAAACAGAAGTAGATCATGTGCCTGTAAAATTGGAACCTAATCCAAATGTAATTAAACTCTGGATTGGCGGAAGGAAAATCTTTACACCTAGTAAAGGCCACATTATTCCGAAAATATATTACGATCCCCTATGAGGAGAAAAAAGAGGCACCAAACTGTAATCTGGGACGTGATACTGATTAATATCAGCATTAGAAACTACCTTTAGAGTTAAGGTGGCAGTAAACCAAAAATGATTTGCTCTTAATCCGCGAATGTTGCAGAATTCAAAGCAAATCAAAAAGCAAGCTTGCGATTATCACTATTTTTTGGGATACCCTGTAGATTATTTACGCTGCTATTAAAGGCCGCGATAGCAATTGCGTTAACCATACCAACGCGATAGATCACAGCGATAGTTGCATACATATGCCTGAACCAAATAAAGACATTTGCGAAAAATCTGAATAAAGGACAAAGTAGAGTTTCCCAATTGTATTAGCTAGTATCACGGGTAGACATGCGACGATTATGTGTCAATTCAATGTGTTGTGTAATAGCTTGACTTATACTGGGTCGACTTAATATTTCGGATATAAAGATGAAATCTGAACGCGATTTGTTCGAAGAATACCACCAAATGTTTGCCTGATAAATATCAAAGAACACCCCAATTTTACTTGATGCGTGCTTTCGCAGCTAGGTATGCCCGACAAGAAGAAGAACCTCAGAAAGATCGGTACAATACTTAGAATTGCACAGACTTATAAGTAGGTAATTGAAAAAGTGTTTGAAATTTTGGGGCAAAATGGAGAATTTTTATCAATCCTATTGCAACACTGTGTGAAACAACTATTAAAAAGGCCCCATATGCTCTTCATATGTTTTACAGACCCCGAGTGAGAATGATAATTACTAGACTCAACATTTAGAGCCATCTTAATCCAAAATGGGGGGTTCGATAAATTTAGTAGTTAATTTAAGAAAACCAACGCAAGAAATTCGCCAAATGCAACAATGTTTTTGTACTTGCATTATAACTTCACTTCGCTTAACACTTCCCACTAGTGCTCTTGGCTGGATTTAACCTATAGGGAAAGACTTAATAAATAAACTCTGGTCGCGGTGTCCGCAGGGTCCGAGTGGTCAACAAGTCACCAATCCTCTTAAGCTAACCCAACCTGTATTGGACTTCTTGGCAATATAACCCGCTCTTTATAACCTAGATGAAATATGAAGGATATATATTAAGTTTGTCATTCCGTTTGTAACACCTCGAAAAAATGATGGTAGAACAAAACGAATTTGACAACCACGCATAATATTAAAAGTTATTTTGATTTTTGCATGTCCGTCCATCTGTCCGTGCGCAGGATAACTCGAGAGCACGTTCACTTAGAAAGATGAAATTTTGTACACGGACTTTAAAAGAAAAAGTAAAACTAAGTTCAGAAATGAGATAAACCGGCAAATCCTTCCTGGGGTTGCCATACAAAAATTTCGGTTTCCACTATATATTTGGACATTACCTGAGGACGTGTCGATATAGAAAGCTGAAATTTGGTACATGTGGACTAAATCGGGCAACCTCTTCTTGTTGTTGCCATATAAATATTTAAGTTATTTACATATTCTGTGAAAACGATCAGTCCTACACATTTTTATTGTACCAAAAACTTCATCAGAATAGGAAATCCTATTAAATTGGTTACAATCATTTTTTTCTGTCCGACGAACCGTTCCAGAAATATATGCGAAAAATCACTTCAAAAATCAAACTTGCATAGATTGGTGACCATACGAAATTTTATATGGGCATTCATCAAGGTTGTCATACGAATTGGTCTTAGACCAATTCTAGCTTTTTTACATGTTTGTACTATTTTTATAACCCTTTAAATTCAGATCTTATAAGATTGGGTATGGCTTTATATGATTTTATTTTATTTTTGAATACCCACTTGAACTTGCACTATGTATTTTGATCTCACAGCTCGCGATAGATGAAAAAAAAAAAATTGTGCATGCTGCGATAAACATTTGAAGTGAACGTTGTAGAAATTATTTTTATCGCTGTGATCTATCGGGTTCATGCAAGCATTTACATTGAAAACTATGTATTTACTATTCTATCGAGAGGTGAATCGGCCTTCACTCTCAGTAACGTTTGAAGCCTAGTTAATATTTATTCATATTCGAAAAAATGCGAGCTTTGAAAATATATTCAATTCAATTTAGTCGACTAGTTTAGCTTTTTTTTTATCTGTTTGGTATCTGTTGGCAATAACACATCGATAATTCCAACAGCTATTTTATAGTTTTAAGTAATATTTCTCTGATCTATCAAAAATCCAGCATAAATAATATTAGCTAGGAAAATTACAACAGACCCCGATGGCGTACCTAAATCACTTTCTATACTCTCTCAATTTAAGCCAACGAATATTATTATTAAAAAACATCCGTTCAATACCCAAAAATATTTATTCGCAGGCTTTCAGAACTTTATAAAAGTTATCAGAAAGGGCCTACGTAGCTGAAGTATTATTTTCCGTGTTTTTAATTTGATAAAAATCTTAATTAACACTTCTTGTCTAAAATGCTATTATTTTTTGAAGAACCCGTCAATCGTATTTTTTTTTTTCAATATTCTGGTAACATTTATTTCTCTACGCTATTGTCGATGCTTCCCTTTCCATATAATTTAATAAGGACAATGAAATGTTATTCCACTGGCTTTCTTTGATTTCAAAATTACACCTACAATCAATAAGGTTGACTGAAGCATCCACTTTGTAAATTGATCTCCTCTCCTCCTCTGACGACACTCAATAAAATTTTACATCTACAGGCATTTCAATCAGCTCTTCAATTTCAATTATACAATGAGCCCTTTATCCTGATACACAGGAATTTCTCTGACAACCATTTATCAAATTGGGTCCAAATCAAGCTTTGCTTAGCAATGTCCGGGGCTAATTTGATAATTGGCTTATCATCCGTGGTTAAGCAGCCTTGTTTTAACTCAATGTGCTTTAGAAATGGGTTATCAATGAGATTGTGAACCACATTCAAGATTATATCTGATAATACTCTATGAGTCCATGCTATTTATCAAAGCTTCGCACATCAATTCCGTACACGAAAGGTAGACGTATATATTAAATTGGCACCTGACTGCGTGGCCTGAGTCTTGTTTATTTAACAGAGACCTACACAAAATGATAAATGAATTAGTAGTACTTACTACTTAAACATTCTTTTTCAACTTAATTAAATCTAATATTTTGTAAGTAAACTTAGGAAGCACTTTAGCAAAGTGGAACATCTTGAGTAGTAATTTTTCGCATTACTGTGATAGAGCTCGTATGAAATATTATTGAACTTAAGAAAGTTATTGGCATAGTTGGCCTCGTACTCATATCGAAATTTCTTTTTATATCCATGATGAAATCATAGGATATACTAAATTTCTCATTCCGTTTGTAACGCATAGAAATTGTTCTGCTAGAGCAAATTGTTGTAAACAGCCACACAATAACTCGAGAATGCGTGCACTTAGAGAGATAAAATTTTGTTCATGGCCTTTAAAAAAAGCAAAATTAGGCCCGCAAATAAATTAGACACATCTGGCAAATCTTTCGTTGGGTTGCCATAGAAAAATTTCGTTTTTCACTATTTGGAAACAGCTTGGGAGCATGTTAATGTAGAGAGATGAAATTTTCTACACGGCGTTTTTATAGGAATTATAAATATAATTTCAGAAATGGGCTAAATTGGGTATTGGCATATAAATATTAAGGTTTTCCACGTATTCTGCAAAAATGATCAGCCTTACACGTTTTTATTGCACTAAAAACATCTTCAGAATATAGAATCCTATAAAATTGGTTATAATCATTTTTTCTCTCCGAAGAAGCGCTCTAGAAATATATGCGAAAAACCACTTCAAAAATCAAACTTTCGCAGATGGGTGACCATACGAAATTACAAACGAGCACTAATCTAGTTTATGGTAAGAGTTGGTCTTAGACTAATTCTAGCTTTTTTACTTGTTTAATTTGTGCTTATATAAAGCCTTTAAATTATGTAAATTGCTTCAAAACATATTCGCCACAGGTTAGTTAAAAGGGGTGCCACTTGAAGACTAGCCTGCATCACTTAGAGCCCCAGTGGGTCCGTTGTACCCCTTGACCCTGATGAATTACAAAGAAAACTTCAAAAATAAAATATTTGCCTTTATGTTCTTTGGAATGCGCTTAGACTAATCCTGTAAATATTGATGGCTCCGTTCCGTAGTCTCGGCAGAGAAAGGATTGGACATACTTTGGGTGTATTACATTCCACACTATCTTCCAGTGGAACTATGAAATTGTGATCAGTATGAGGCAACCATGCTTTGGCCAATGCTCTGAGCGAACCAAGATTTGTTAAGTTTATCGTTGCCTGTAGAGATCTACTTTTACAATTGAAGTTTCCTTTCTGGATCATATCATATTCAAGTATCATCAACTCTCATAATGTTGAGTACTAGCTGTAGCCGGCCTTGGTTGAATTATTGAGGATTGTTTTGTTCTGTCAAGTCCTCTTTTGGGCCTCAGTCAGATTTTCGGTCGGATAGCTGTTCATACAGGATTGATTGACTCTGATCCTAAGATATACACAAGAACGGACTTATTTATATCAACATGTGTCCTTTACAAGAGAACATCATATAATTACCTGAAAAATTAACTTTTTTTCAACTTTTTTTTTACAGTTACAGTTGGTCGGACAAAAAAAATTTTCAAATTAATTCATTGATATAGAGATATTAGCTCAAATTTCTCATATCTCGATTTCATGTGTTCTGAGGAGGGTAGGGTAAAGGGGCTGAGGGGACAAATGATGCATGAAATTGAACGCTACTGTTATTCTATACATGCAGCGTAATGCATATTTCTTTGGGATTGAATTTAATTACAATAAGCTATCTATAACAGACAGCCTACCATCACTACTTTTCAAGAATTATGGGGTGTCGCTAAAAAGATGGCCTTATACCGGCACTCCCTTGAATTATCGAGACTTCTAATATAGGAGAGAATTATAGCCACTTATGTTCTCTAAGTATCAAAATTTACTTGAAGCTATTAACTGTTATCGTTTAGGAGAAATTAAATTTCAAATCTCCTAAGTCCAACTCTAAATAGGAAATTTGTTCGTGTTTGGGTGTGTGTATATATGTTCGGTACGTTTAGTAGTTTTTATACCCTAGATGAAATCATAGGGGTATACTAAGTTTGTCATTCCGTTTGTAACACCTCGAAATAATGATGGTAGAGCAAAATGGATATTTATATTAAAAGTTATTTCTATTTTTGCTTAAGAAATACGTTATACACGCTTGAAAACTCGCTTAGCCTTAGTTCAGCTCACAAATTAAGAAATATTTGTTCAAGAAAGAATTTTTAGGGATTCTCCGGTATATAGCAAAAGCTAAAAAATGTTTTTAATTTGTTATTTCATCACACAAACCATTTGATTTTGGGTGACAAGTTTCAAGTCTTGGTTTAGACTCATCAACAGGTCCCAAATAGCGAAATTGAGTAACTTGAAAAACAAATGAAAAAATAGAGCAAAGAAAAGAAATGAAAAATTGAAAAAAATTTTGAGAAAAATATAAAAAATAATTTTTATTAAAATTTTAAAAGATTTAAAAAATCAGATTCATTCGAAATGAATCGAACCTGTATACGCCCGCAGTGGGCTTAAAAAGGAAAAAAGAGAAAGCAAGAAGAAGAAGCATTTCGTGTTAACAGAAAACCTTACACTCATCGGTACAGCTTGGTTTTCTGCCTGCTGTAGACGCTTTAAACAGATGAAATTGATCTCCTCTCATATAAACTCAGAATAAATTCTGGGTGTGAATTATATCAGGCAAAAACTCCTACATTACACCAAGGAGGAAGAAATAAAAGTAGAGATTACTCTTCTTCTTTGTTATATTTTTGTTTGTTTTTCAAGTCACTCAATTTCGCTATTTGGGACCTGTTGATGAGTCTAAACCAAGACTTGAAACTTGTCACCCAAAATCAAATGGTTTGTGTGATGAAATAACAAATTAAAAACATTTTTTTAGCTTTTGCTATATACCGGAGAATCCAAATAAATTCCTTCTTGAACAAATATAAGTTTACACCGGTAAAAAATCCTAAAGAGTAATCTCTACTTTTATTAAGAAATGTATAAAATTATTCCTACTCAGATCATTTGTGTGTGATATTTATGCATTAGTATTCCTGATGAAGCTTTAGAGCGTATTCTGTAATAACTAAACAAAGGTATTGATAGCTTTTGAAGGAGATAAATTCCCAGGAGGTAATACTTGAAGCGTCTCAAGTATTAATTCGATTCGATTTTCCCACTTGAACACAAACTACCTCTATGCCATAATGACTTTACGTGCACAAGTACTCCTTTCTAAGATGAGGCATGCGGAAGTAATATACACCCAGTTTCAAGAAAGTGTAAACAAATGCCGAGAGGGTGAACTGAGCTCTCCGTTATATGAATAAAGGTCTATCTAGTTAGATGGTTAGACCTATCAGCAATTATTATATATACACGTACTTATATCCGACTTCCATGAACGTTGGAGTACAACACCTTTGAAAATTGTATGCAAATTTGTTATTCTTATTTCTTGAAAAATTTTGAAAATATTGTTGGAAGCAAATGAAAGGAAATTACCTTAAGGATTAGATTTAAATCGACAGAAAACAATTCTGAAAGTTGCTTGAACTTTACTTTTCAAGTGACTGAATTAAAATTTCTTTGTTTTTCCTAATGTTTGAAGTAAAGCGACTTAAGAGGAAGGAAATCAAAAAGCAATCAATTTTACCAAAAATTTAAGTAAAAGCAAAACATTTTTAATCATAAAAGTTTTCTTTTGAATATTTTTGAATCAACATTTAAAATTTAGATATCTTTTAATTATCAATGATTCATATTATTATTATGTAATAAATTTCTATGAAAATTTGATAAAAATTTAAAGTACTGCTAAGAGCAGAACGAAGTATTCCTAAAACTCTTTTCACTTTTCGTGTTATCCATTTACATAGGACGTGTAACTGCATTAACTCTGAATAGAACAGCACTGTTACATGCTTAACTCATTTCATGTTCTATCTCTCGTATAAAAACCGAAAATAAGTAATTCAATTGCCCTAAGTATGAGAAAGCACTTAAAATTGTGTGTATGTAGGAATGAGTAAACTGCTAAAAAGATTTGAGTGATTTATGTATACATGTTTACGATACCCTACAAACCTATATCATCCAACATCCATTTCCTTTTACTTCAACAAAGGCCTAATGTTATGTGATTTACTTTCTTTTTCATGTTTATACCTACTATATGCCTAGCAAGAACATCCAAACGAAAAAAAAAGGATCTTCCGACACATTTACGGACCATTGCAATAAATTTGTGGATATATACGAGGACGTAGCATCACCGGAAGTAACAAGTCAAAATCTAGCTCGTACTCAAGCAGGTTCGTATCGTTTTCGGAGCTTCCGGGAGCACCAAGGGATTGAGTTTTACGACTTCATTTTAAAAAGTTCAAAGTTGGTACCTTAATGAACGCTTCATACTGCAATGGAGGCTTCCTGCAGATAAGTAATTATAAGCACTCCCCAACATATGATTTATATAACTGTAATTAAATGGACATAAACTTTTATTCCCTATGCACATATGTTGCTTCTGTGGCTTGTAAAAAAGGAAAACTATCCAACTTATAGGTACAGATATAGGTCATTAGATAACAAGCCTGGAAGCGGACTCCTTAGAGAGTAACCTAATAGGAGACTTTACGACCTCGTAATTCATAAAGTTTATTGCAAGTCGACCGGCAGTACTTAGTCATTTTATTTTAGTGAAACGTTTACATAGGTTGTAGGCTTTACATCCAAATATTCCTTCTGGTGTGGTTTCTGAAGGCTTAATTTACACTAAAACTAGTTTATAAGCAGAAAATCTTTTGGATAATCAGAAAAAATGTTTTATGTTCAACTATGTATGCTAGGGATGTACTTATAAAATGACTTATAAAATAATAGAAAAATAGGCCTTTCTATATTATTCTTTCTGTGTATACAACTTAGGTTCAAAGCTGTACAAGAAAAAGATAATGATAATAATATAAGTTATATTCAATAGAAAAAATTAGATTGAGAATAATTTTTTAATTTGTTACATTAGAACTCAATAATATCTACCACGGTATAAGAAAACGCAGAATTAAATTGCCCATTTTTTGAATGGAATTATCTCTAAGTTCGTATTTTTTTTTAATTGATTTTTAATTTTTTTTTGAAGTTTTTTGTTTTATTTTAAGTAATATTTTAATTTTTTAGCTGTTTTTCTAATTTTTTAAATTTATTTTTCATTAAAAAAAAGCATGCTGGGATTCGTCCGCATTACAGACTGAGTCTGGAATTTTCTATATATTTATGATTTACAAATTAAAAATTTAAAAAACTTTCCACAATAAATTGAATAATAGAATCAGTGATCGTAGGATGGTGAAAGTCAACTATTGTTTTGGGAAATTCAGGTGAAACGAGGATCTCAACAGTTTGATAAAATCTAATTGAAAAATCTGTTGCATATTCGCAAACGGGCATATACTTAAAATATGAAATGTTGAATAGTTTCGAAGGTCTTTTCGAGCTGCGTCGCAATTGCAATTGCAAGATGCGCTTTTGGCTAATTAGAACGGGTCCAAAATTGTGTTTATTTGTAAACTAGGATAAGTCCATCATCTAATAAAACTCAGGGATAGTTAACAAATTCTTTGCAGAATTCAATATGTCTTCTTGTTAGTCTAAATGAAATAAGCTTATGGTTTCCAGATTTGTGATTTTCATCGATATATAAACATTTTTACAATTAATTTAAATCATTTTTCGCTTTAATATTCACTATAGAAATATTACTGAACTACTACCACACACTTACTGCACATGGTGTGTGGTAGCAGTTTAGTTATATTTCTGTAGTGAATGACACTGTTTTTCTAAAAGTAATGGTTAATCATTGTGAAAGTGAAATTCAAAAGTCCCTTCTGACAAGGAATAATTAATTAAATTGTTCAAAATTTGCAGGCATTTCTCAAAGGCATTTCCTATTCCCTCTCAGCATGCTTATTCAATTTTTTGTTGGTTAAAATGCGCAGATATATGTCTATTAAAAAAAAAGAAAATAATTAAATAGTTTCTATCAAAGTGGTTACAAAAGGATAAAAAAAAAACAAAACGAACAAAAATCAAGAAAAACCAGTGTTGTTGCATTAAAATTGGGAAAAGAATCTAATGGCATGCTCAAAAGGTTTTCTCCACTGGAAAGTATAAGTGAAGCTATTAGAAATTCGAATTATGCAGTCTTAAAACAGCTAGCTTACTTATCATAAAAAAATATGGCAGCACCGTTCGAAAAAAATTGTTAATTATAGAATTTTTTTCACAAAGAAAAAAATTGTATTATTATTACCAATTGTATTGTAGTATTACCAATGAGGACCTCTTACCATCTTTTTTTTGTATTTTTATTTTGAAACTAGAAACCAGGGTTGTTAAAGAATGCATTATTTCTGAGCTGCATTCCTATACATTTTTTCATTAAAATTAACGAATTAGAAGCTGCAGTAAATGTATTTTTAAAGAATTGGAATGGAATTAAATGAATTTCATTTCTCAAAAAAATATTGACTAATACATTCTTTTTCCTTTTTGAAAAACAATGCATTACTTTGAACTGCATTACTCTGGAATGCATTGTATTCATTGAAGCCTGTGTGAATTCAGTTGCATTCATTTTCATTCACTTGATTTCAGTGAAATTATTACATAAAATTATTTTGTTATTAAGAATGAAAGAAGAATTTAAAATCAAAAAGTATTTATTCCAGGGACGAAAATAATGATTATTTTTCATTTTTTATGTGAAAAAATCATTTAAGGAGGAGAACGAGATGAATTATGTGCACAAAATACGAAAATTTAATTAATAAAATAAGTCAATCCTAATTATTATTCAGTTTTAATTTTCAAATCACTAATAATCATTAAATCTGAGTTTCACGCCATTCACTCGAAAGGAAAAACTCACATATAGGTGTTTTTTCTTAAAATCATCAACAATCATCACACCTGAGTTTTATGCTTTTGCCTCAAAAATAAAAATCATGTCTGATTTTTATAATTTGGACTCAGAAATGGATAACGATTAAAGATTGACTCATATTTTTTCGATCAAAAATAAAACTGAAAACAGTATTTTATTATTTTATACAGATCCAGTGTGGGCATAATTCTTAGTTTCATTTTCCTGTATTTCTCATTTGAATTTGAAATTTTAATTATAAGTATTATACTTTTCCCTTCATTATAACTTCTGATAATTGTCTATTTATGTATGATATACCTGTATTCTAAAACTATTTCATTTTATTATGTAATTGAATTCATATGTATATTTTTGGACTACTCCTAATACTATTTTTTTTTTCTCTCGCATATGTATACTAGTATTAATCTTTTGTACTTATAAGAAATTTTATGGGCTGGCTTCCAACCACTCACATTGTCCACAGGATTATTAATCCTTAATCCTTTCTATATTCTCAATTGGTATAATGTTATCAATATTTATGTACTGATCTGTTAATCTAATTATGTTCCTTACTCTCGTGAATAAATACCTTTTGATTTGATTTGATTTGAAATTCTTTCAAAAGAATACTTAAAAGTGCTTTATTTCATGGAATAATTTCACTGAATTCAAGTGAATGCAAATGAATGCAAGTGAATGCAAGCGAATGCAAGTGAATTCACACAGACTTCAATGAATGCAATGCATTCCAGAGTAATGCAGTTCAAAGTAACCCACTCTTTTTCTAAAAGGAAAAAGCATGAATTGGGCAATATTTTTTGAAGAATGTGGAGTTGTATTTCCTAATTCATAATACTGAAGAGGAATGAAGGAATGCAAAATATGCATTCTTCATTCCTTTGAATTAAAACCAAAATAAGCTGCATTCTTTAACAACTCTGCTAGAAACCATACTTATCTATGCAGAAAAAAATGCGATGTGTTCGACTTCATTTTTGAGATATGAATTTTTAAAGTCACCATAAATACAAGGTTACGGGAATATTAAATTTAGTGGAACTGCTCTTAATTTTTCTGGTCCTCTGAAGTTACCGCATTGAATGAATCTGGTATGGCAAGGCCCTAAAAACTTAATGCACAGTGCTCAGAAGAACTGAACTAATAGATCCGCCCATTGCATTGTGGTTACAGTACGAGAGGGGGGAGGGCTGCTGAGGGAACGTATATATATATATTATATAAAAACTTTAACTTATTTTAAACGATTTTTTAATATTAAAAACTACAGCTTCGTTAGAAAATGTATATTGGCTTACCGAAATATAATGATTTTCCATATTTCCACCACTCAATTATTTCCGCCATTTTTTATGACTTAGTGTCAGTAGGTCATGGTGGTAGCTTCAGAGGAGCAGAAAAGCTTAGGCCAGTTCAACAGAATTTAATATATCCGTGATATTACTTTGCATAAAAATTAAAATTAAAAATGTATATCTGAAAAACGAAGCCGAACAACATCGGAAGTTTGTATTAGATAGACAAGCCTGCTAGCTTCCAAATAATTATACAAAAAAAGAAAGAAAAAAGTGCCGTAAGTCTTCAATAGTAAATAATACAATTTTGTTAACAAAGTGCTATTACCAGCAATTTTTTTTCGTTCAGTACTGCTATATATCGCTAAATATGAATGATTAAGTTTCATTTGGGGTATGAATCAGAAAAATGAGTTACCCGTTCTCGAAATATGATTTTTTGAAAATGTCGTTTCATCGTATAATCACGAGTTTTATCACCCCCTAACGTTAGAAGGGGCGAGTGGAGGTAGGGGGAAATAAGAACATAAGGGTTAATTATTTTGGTATTTCATACAAACTCTGAAAGTTTCATCCAAATCAGAAATGGACTGGTTCCAAGGTGATTGGTTTCGTATAGAATAGTTGTATGAAGAAAATAAGAAAGTAGCGTATGAGTACTGATTGCTGCTAAATTCGAAATCGATACAAAGAAAAAAACACAAAACAACACATACAAATTTTAAGAAAAGTTCCAATTGCAAATTTTAAAGATGTGTACATAACTTAGCGGAGCAATCTTATAAATCACTAAAATTGGAAAAAGATGGATGGCATTGCTAAAAAATATCAAATACGAGGCATGTTCAGAAAGTAAGTGTACTGTGACCATAACGGGCCGTGGTTTATTGTTTTTTTAAGGTTGGCAACACTGAGCGGTATAGGGGGATCCCCTGACTAGAGCGAGCATCGCAGAAACGGTAGTACGTAAACTCACGTTCATAGGCGCCGGTATTTAAAAATTGGAGTGGGGGCTCGTCAGAGTAAATTAATAACACTGCGAGCGAAGCGATCAAAATAGCGCCGCAGGCGAAATTTTGTCTGAATAATAATAATGGTAATAATAATAATAAGTATACTTACCAATCAAACTGACCCATTAGAGCAAAGTTAACGAAAATTGGAGCACCAAATTTGACAATTCCATTACCTAATAGATATACATATATAAATATATATATATATTTTTTTTGTGAAGTTCTTTCAACCTCGATGTTATCTTTAACCCAATTCCAGTAAATATGTATATAAATTGTAGAGGGATGATGAGCAAGAAATAAATAGAACGCATCTTTTTATTTGAAAAAGTACTTATCACAAAAAAGATTTATTGCTTTTCCAAAAAAATTCTACATTACTAGATACTGCGGCTACCAAAAGTTTGGAAGCTCTTTGAGCATAATGCCTCCCTTTTCCCAAAACACTCTGCTGTCCCAAAATTCCAAAGTGAGTGTTACGCTCACTAACATGAATAACAGTAGTGACACTGACAATAAAAACCAGGGAAGTAAAAAAAAGCTAAGGAGTCAAAATACGCATGTAAGTAACGTACTATATTATATTGTTTGAAACTTGAAATGTTTTTATTAAAAAATACATAGTGAGAAATGAACAAAAATATAACTCTTCTAGGAATAACAAACAGTCAAACACTAATCTAAAAATATTGAAGGAAACATAACTCATAAGATTACAAAACAGCCGCCCATAGGTACCACACTAATTTTTGGCGACGACGAATGTATTCATGCTTTGGCTTTATCTTTTTATAAATTCATCCGCAATTTCATTACAGTTGACGGATTGGGCTATGTCACGGTGGCAGTTCAAAATAGTTATGCTATTCAATCTTTTTTGAGACATAGTACTGCGGAGATACGATTTCAGTCGTCTAAGACAAGAAAAACTTCTTTCTGCAGTGCATGATGTTGTAGGTATCGTCATGTACAATTTTAAAGTTTTCACGTACTCGTGCAGCATATTTTTCAATGGTTCATTTTTCTGAAAGAAATGTACTATATCTGGCACAGTTTGGAGTTTCACATTTTGGGTGGAGCATATGTCGAAAAACATTTCCTGTGAAGAGTGAGTCTGTCAGCATCAAAATCATCTTGGTACTGGTGTCCCAAAATTCCAAAAGACGCATTTTCTACAAGCAAAAATGATTCAAATGTTTTAATTTTATCAATGTTTTCTGTTTGAAAATGCCTAGTGAGGGTTCCGATGCTTGTGTCTAGAGATGTATGCTATGTTTGCTTTTCTCTATCGAAGTTTCCCATACAAGATCAAATTTGCTTTCTTGTCGGTAGCTTATGAGTACATCTTTTAAGTTGTAAACAATCTTCAACATACCGTCAAACGTGGTTTTTGAATTTTGTAGTCCGGCATTAGCAATTTCCATTTTTTCAAAAATAAATATTGTAATATTCAAAAGGAAGTAGAAGTCAAAACTGCACAACTTTTTACAAAAACTATTGGCTTTCGCACCAGCTTCAGTTTTTTCTTTGACATGAATTGCAATAGGAAGTTATAATTTCCCAATACACTTTTCAGCGAGATGACTCTTAAGCACCATCTTGTAGGGCAAACTGGCCTTATAAGTTTTGAAGATGGTTCGGTGTCATGTTTGAGGTTTTGAAGATTTCTAGCCTTTTGGCGAATCTCTAACAAAATTGATGAGATCTTTCACCAGTAGTATAAAATCACGGATTTTCGATACGTTATTGAATGAGTCTTGAACAACAAGATTGAGAGAGTCAGCAGGGTAGTGCACAAAAATTGCTCGGGGCTAATCAACAGCTAAACGCGTTTGTAGACCACTAATGGCCCGTCGTAACACTGACCACGGCAAAACTTCAACTCAATTTGAGAAACAAGAAGAATGTCTTTGATAACCTTATATAGCGTTGCAGAATCGGTGAACGGGGTTTCAGAAAGACCAAGGAAATATTCATTGACATGCCTTCATCTACAATTCTAAAACACATAGACATTTGCTCTTTAGACGATACGTCCGTTGTTTCATCCGCAATTATTGCAAAATGAGAACCTTTGATTTTTTTCAAAAGAACATCTCTAACTTTACCCGCAAGCAAGTCCAAAATTTCATTTATAATGTCGTGCGAAAGCCATCGATGTTTAGTTCGACTTAGCCAACTCTTCAACTCAGGTATATCTTCAGATCTTAGGTTCAATAACTGAATGAAATTGGAATTCTCCTCAGTGTGTCCACGCAAAGGTAATCCTTGAATACCAAGAAATTTAATGGAACTTATAATTTTCAATAGGGCGACTCTTGCTAGTTTCATTTCTGCCTCCTTGGATTTGCTTAGCGCGGACTTTACATTAACTCCCTTATCATAGGCCACAAGTGCTTCCAAAGCATTTCGATGAAACTCTGATTTTTCATGAGTTTATAACCTTTCCAATGCTTTCTTCCAATTTGAAAAACCTTCAGTAACGAAGGCTTTGTACGACTGCGTCCACTCTTTCGTGTTCAAGACAGGTATTTTTCTTTTTATGAATGCCGTCTGGCACACTTCACAGAACACTTTGTTAAGGTGCTCATTGAAAATTATCCACCCATACGTCTTTTTCCAAGATTGTTGAAATTGGCGACCAACACTTGCACTTCCACTTATTTTGTTCATCGTCGGTGTCGGCGATATAGTTGAAGTTGGAGGTTGCGAGGGAGGTTGAGAAGTAGGTGGATGAATATCAGTAATATCAGGATCTTCACAAGCGTCTGTCGAATCAGTGCCTTCAGTATTTGGGTTTTGTATAGTGGCTTCATCAGCTTTCACAACATTTGAAACTGTTGGTAGTGGTAGATTTTGATCACTTCCGCTTTTAGCAACAGCAAGAAAAAGCTATCCAACTTTGGCTGCATTTTTGCGTCTCTTGGCCTAAAAACATCGAAAACGTAAGGTAAGTAACGGGTGTTGATTTTTAGAATACTCATTAACAAGAAATCTGAAAAGTGAAAATTGAAAATTGTTCTTACCTTTCCAATAAACACAAATGACATATGACTTTGAAAACGGCTTTATAAGTTACACCCTTACTACGCAAATATTAAAGCTCTAGGTCGTACTGCTTCAGCCGTCAGTTATGATAAAAATACAAATTGAAAATTATTGTTAGGTAGGTAAGTAGAGGGAGATTATCCCGAAAAAACTATAAATTAAGCCTTCTAAGTGGCGGCCGCATAGGATGTATACATTTTGTCGCGAGTCGACAAAGAGGCAGAGAGGCGGCAGGCGGAAAGCAACGTCTTTATTGTTTTACCGTGAACCGCCTGCTTTCTGCTTAATCAGCTTGCCTTGCTCTCCGCCTGATGTCATCAGTTTTCAGTATTAATCGAGAACGAGCTAAAGCCTTTATTGTTTTACTGTGAACCGCCTGCTTTCTGCTTTATCAGCTTGCGTTGATCTCCGCCTGATGTCATCAGTTTTCAGTATTAATCGAGAACGAGCTAAAGCCTTTATTGTTTTACCATGAACCGCCTGCTTTCTGCTTAATCAGCTTGCGTTGCTCTCCGCCTGCCGCCTATCTGCCTCTTTGTCGACTCGCGAAAAAGTGTATACATCCTATGCGGCCGCCGCCGCGCCGTACTGTGTTGTAAGAGTTTCTACGATCTACGCCACGACTTCTTGTTTTCAAATTTCAATAGTTAAAAACGTGATGATTGACGCAAAATTTGTATGTGAAATAGTTTTTAATACATACCCTACTCAAGTTTTTGAAACACTTAGAAAATTACAAGTTTTACAACATAACTAGATATTGAGCAGTGAGCTAGATAATACGTACACACTTCATCATTATTTGGAAATTGCTCAAAATTTGAAACGTGATTCAAAATTTGGGCTTTATTATTCCAAGAGAACGTATTGGGCTGAATCTGAACAAGCAACAGTCCGTGGGAGCGGGCAAAAAAATCATGGCTTCAGTGTTTTGCGACCGAAAAGGCATAATTTTGGTCGACTTTCTGCCTCAAGTGGAGACTATCAATGCACAACGATATTCTGAGACTCCAAAAAAACTCAAAAGGAGCATTCAAAACAAACGGAGGGGAATGCTGACGAGAGGAGTATGCTTGTTGCACTATAACGCCCGCCCTCACGCAGCCTTATCATTTGTTTGGGATGTTTTGAGCCATCCCCCGTATTCTCTTGTCTTGGCGCCTTCAGATTATCATCTTTTCACTTCCCTGAAAGTACACATGGGTGGAATTAAATTTTCAACTGATGAGCAGGTGCAGAAGCAGGTTCTGAAGTGGGGGAGGCAGCTGGCGGGAGAGTTCTTCGAGGAAGGCATAAAGAAGCTTGTGCCACGGCTCATCACATGCATTGAACGGAATGGCGATTATGTAGAAAAATAGTTAATAAGTGTATCAACAATTTCCTGTAATTTTTTTCAAATGCACTTCTTCTAAAAAAATATAAAAATCTAGTACACTTACATTCTGAACATCCCTCGTACTATAAGAAGGAAATACGGAAATTAAAAAAAAAAAAAAAAACGAGAGAAAAGGTAAAAAAGGGTGCAATGAAGTAACATCCTGCTTCCTTCACCGCTTGAATAATCTAGATTTGACGGAAATCTACAAAGTTCAATTGTTTTTATACAGAATGGCCAGAATAAATATTAAATTGTGGCTGGAGTGCTTTTTAAATAGTTTACTGCGATGCTCCCTTCAAAAGTAAGAAAAATTAAACGTGTTTTATTATTAATCAATTGTACGTCATTACTATCTGCCTTATAACCGAGTTTTCGGCTGTTTTGCAGAAGAGAAAGACAAAGAAAGCAACTACGATATCCTCAGAATAATATTACGAAACTTGTGAGTTTGAGGGAATTATTGCCCCAGCATTTTCAAATGGGGTATTCTTGGTTACGATTGGAAGAAATTATTATAAAGTCTTTCCAAAATAATACTGGAAATAAAACCGTTTGTCACTACGACAAAAAGTATGAACTTATGATGATTGGGGTAATTTCAAAAAGGCTTGACGAAATTTTATAGTGACTCTAGAAAAATTTTATGAGAAACCTTTAGAAGCATTTATGTCCAAATGGACCATGACGGCGCTGACAAAATGATCTTATATACAAAATATAAGTCGCGGCTTTCTTAAGTTGCTGTAACTTATTCATACATAGCATGTTATCGTACTTACAATATAAACCGAGCCGCTCCCAAACGCAGGGTTTTTGATAAGCCAATCACCTCCGGCGTATTCAACTTCTCAGGATACGGATAAGATTTGACTGATTTCGATCTTGCTCGGACGGAATATATAAATAAACCATGGTACAGAATTTTGAAACTTTGACGATTATACAGTTTTATGTGAATAGTAGTTATGGCATTATGTCATTATACTTTTGAATATTCCACTGAATAAATAACTAAAAAGGAAGCGGGGTATCGTGCGAATACAGTGTACGTGTGTAAGAAATTCAATGACAATCGGATTGGACTTGATTTAACTCTGATTTTGACATTTCTAAAAGTAATATTTCAGAGTTCGGGGAGTTCAGTTAAACTTTTTAAATATAATTGCTTTAATAAATGTTAAAAATTTGAAAGTGCGTTATTTCGGAACCGTTTAGTATATATTTTGTTTGAGTTCAGTGTTTTGTGAAATTATAATTTCTAAGCTATTAATTTAAAATGATGAACTGTGCGGTGATATTTTGCAGAAATAGTAGCCGAAATTGAAGCGCAAACCCGTTTTTTAGGCAACGGAATATACTTTAGAAAACATATCCTTCTGTTGGTGCAAAAATATTTTAAATATACACAACAGAAACAGAAAAATAAATGAAAGTTTAAATCACTCCCTCAGAAGCATAATACTGTATCTGGACAATCATGATTTTAGAAGAGAGCTATATTTGTGCAAATTTTTGGTTACAATAAAATTCAAAAGGATATAAACTTAAGACCATACAAGATATTTACCAAATATTTTTATTAGTTGAACATACATTTATTTAGGAACATGGGTGGGTTGGTACGATTTAGAATTATTTTGTCTTTTTCACTATTTTACTATGATTGAAAAAAAATACATACACTTACATCACAATGTTTCTAAGCTTAAACATAATTGGCGCCATAATTCTGACAACATACATCAGTAAACAGAACAAAAGCAATGGTTTCTAATGGTTTAACAGAAAAATAAAAAATAAACAATCCATCATCCAATAAACTCGATTCATTTAATAAAAGTAGGCAAGAGATCATTTTGTATTATAACTCGACGAAAGAGTCGTGGATACTATGAACCAGATGACTTATGCATATATTGCGAAAAGAAAAACCAGTCGGTGGAGAGTTACATACTTCTGCTTCGTATTGTACAATATTTTGAGTAAGTAAAATATCTTCCGTAATTACGCGCCTCCCATTCTGCAGTCAGTCGCGCAAACTCTAATATTTATATACATAAGACGGTGAAAGCTAATTGGATAACAGCATCCAATCCAACTAGCGATAAGTGTTATGTAAGCATTGGAAGCTGTAGTAGATCTTCTAGAGAAAGGTGTTTCTAGGAATAAGGAATGTTTCGAACGCAAGAAAATAGTATTAAATGTGTCCTGTTAAAAAAGAAAGGCAACAGCGGCATGACATTGGTCAATGTAATACCTGCACTGAGCACGGAAAGCTAATATGTGATTTTTGGAGGAGAAGATAAAATGAAAATTATATATAATATATATTTTTTTTACATTACATATAAGTCGTAATCTAATACAAGATCATTCTAATTGTTGGATCCGTGTAGTAAATTATTATAATAATTTTTTATGATAAGATCAGATGATACCCATTGAGTTAAGGTTAAAAAGTCCTTGTATATCAGAGTGCTTGTTTTCCTATCTGTTCAATTTACAACAGGTATGATTCTTGGTAAATTGAGATTTTACCTCTTGTTTCGACGTAAATCAATCTTGAAAAAGTTATCTTTCTGAAACGAAGTCTTGTAGAAGAGTATTCCATTACTTTGTTTTTCTACTTTTAGCCATACACATTTCGAAATGGAAAAAACCTCTCCAACAGAGTGCTTGCGACGGCCGCTGAATTGCTTCTGCAAAGACTTAAAATCCCGGAAATTTTCAAGTCTAATGCTGTGTACTATGAGCGGATCTTTTGTCTTGCACACTCGTACAAACTGCTCCCAGTTTCGTGAAATTTCAATATGGAAGCTCGAAAGTTTATTCTTTTTTCTTTCTATTATGGAATGGATTGAGTTCGCTTCCAAGTGTGTGTGCCCGCGAAAATGATATTTTGGTTTATTACCTTGACATTTGTGTATTCTAGCAGCCAAGAGAATGCATATGTATATCATGTAAATGTTCTTATTCAGTCCAGCACAATTGTCTGACCAGATGGTTAGTTATTCGGTTTGTATGTCTTCATAAGGAGTGACTATTTCGTTAGCAGCAGTAGTTCGTAATTCAGTGACGCAATAGTTCAAAATCCATTATGTAAGGCAAGAAGCTACATCATTAACGCAACGGCCACCTTGCGTCTCGTCACACTTCATAAAATAACACGTCAAAGATTGTTTCATTTAATTTCCACAATTTTCTCAAATAAAAAGTTTTGCAGTTGTTAAGTAAAGGCGTGAGAAGGCACTTCTGCATATCCAACATGATAATTCTTTGTCTTCAATTAGATTGTTTGGATTCATGTTTGTCGATCTTTTTCGTAGCATACCTTAGTGAGGCATCGTCCAGGTGGGATCTCTTTCCATCTTCTATGCCACGACATTCCGAATCATTAGCATGCTTCAATCCAACCAAGTATTAGATTTTTCGTTGAATGTTTTGCGGTACAGCCTTTCCTGACCAATCTGGTTTCTCGGTACATTGGTGTCTTTGCTCTTCTGAATATACAACTAATACATTTTTGAAATGGTCAGTTCAGGACCGAGATAATTACGCGAACTGCGCTCTCTAGAATAGTGCGTTGAATATGAAGGGAAAGACGATATGTGGTTTTGTGTGTGCTTTCCTCTTTTATCCGGTTCAGTTATGTTTATGTTTGAAATTTTTTGTCTTGAGTGCCGTGCTTACAAATTGCTTCGAAATAGACAAAGTTTCCAAAAACATATTTTGACACACATAAATTTCTTTGCCATTGATTCTCGAGCTCCTCGAGCAATTAAAAGACGTTTTTACGATAATTACTTTACTTCTTTATTGACTGAATGTTTTAAAACTGCCCTATCTCAACAATGTTAAAAATATTCACGACCCGCACTCTTAACTTCACGCTAAATTGGAAAAAACGCGACTCTAAACTGAACGCTTAACGGCGAGAATACTACGGCGGCACTCGACAGACCAGTCATTGGTTTTTTTATGAACCTATACTCGGAAGTAAGCTTTCTTTGCTCACAACGCGGATGTAAACAAACGACAACAACCTTGTCGTTTGTTCTACCGGTTGCAGCACCTGATTCGCTTAGTAGTAAACAATCGCCTTACATAATAATTACCATGCGAAGTTAATTATTATTGTAATCGTCGATTGCTCCACTAAGCGCTCATCTCAGCCAGCTGTTGGGCTAATCAGCAAAATAACCGACAGTAGCAGAACAATACCGTGCGAGGTTATTGTTTAGCAATTGCTGATTATTTCGCTAGAATGCGCACTTGGCTGCTGGAAGAAGAATCTTCCTTATATTGGGCCATAACAGATAACAACAAAAAATTTTCTTGTGTTTGAGCGCTTCAAAGCCCATAACTTCGCTTTCGAGGTCTGTCCACAGCGTCGACATCAATCTACGAAACTAAAAGTTGTCTCCTTTGGAACTGTGTTTGCCTCTCATCTTCGCTAATTTTGGTGTAAGATTTTAACCTGCAAGTATTAGGAAAAGCTTGTCTAATAGTTTTCTTTTCTATTATTTTCTCACTTTTATTTGAGGCCGATTTGTGCTCTTCGTCCATAAGTATTTTCTTTTTTGCTTGGGCCCTCTTCCAACCTTGTTGATCACATGCAAGAGATGGGGCAACGGTAGCTTTACTCGTATTAAGAAAGCTGTCATCTTCTGCCGGATCTGGAAGAACACAAACTTCCACATCATAACTTTGAGTAAGCGCATTCTGTATATTTAATAATGAAGCTAGAGAATTCATTTGTTCATTTATAAGATGTGTAATGTAAATAAACCATTATGGTTACCTTCGTCCTGATTGAGCGGGACATTTTTCACTTTAATATTATTTAAAATACACAATTTCTCTCTGCGAAGTTTATCACAAGACTGAGAAATTGACTAATAACGCATAGCATTCTATGCCATCTAATAGTACTAATAAAGAACAAACACGTAGCGAATATCACACTGAGTTTTAGATACATACAATAATATGCCCCTGTGGTCTTACATTAAAGTATTATTGCGAAATTACGAAGCATGTTACGGTAAATGCAATTACAGTATTCTGTGTGTACTCCGAATTTAAAATTGTAAGTATGCTTACAATGTTGTGCTTCCAATAATCAACTGTTACTTATCGCATTATACAATTGGCTATCTCATTCATTTTATTAGTTACGGGAATCACAGTAAAATGCTTCGAATCAGAACTATTTCCTGATCATTTTGGTATAAGTAACTCAATTTCGACAAAAATTCTACATACAGTGTTATGCTTCTCAGGTATGAAAATCATGTCCGATTTATTAATTTCAGTAATGTCAAAAGGTTTCTTCTCTTCAATGGCAACACTATATTCCTTTTACCTAAAGTAAGGGGCGCTAACGATTTGTTTATTTTACATAGCAATTCGGATTACAAAACATGTAAAAAAGCTACAATTGGTCTGATAACAATTCGTATGATACTTTAGATGAATACTCGTATGTCATTCCGTATGGTCACCCATCTGTGAAAGTTCGGTTTTTGTAGTGGTTGTTCGCATATATTTCTATAACGATTCGTCGGACAGCAAAAATGATTATAACCAGTTTTATAGGATTTTATATACTGCAGAACTATTCGGTACATTAAAACCATATAGGACTTATCATTTTTAGAGTATACGTAAAAATTCTAAATTTGTATATGGAAACACGTAGAGAGAGTTGCCCGATATAGTCAATTTTTTAAATTATGTTTTCTATTTTTAGGAAAGCACTATGTACAAAATTTCAATTCTCTACGTTGACGTGTCCTCAGGCAGTGTCTATATATATAGCGAAAAAAGAAATGTTTGTATGGCAACAATACAAAGGAGTTACCCAATTTGTCCCATTTTCGAACTTGATTTTACTTTTTTTTTTTTTTGCAAAACGCATGTGCAAAATTTTAGCTCTCTAAGTACATGCGTTCTCGCGTTATCGTGAGGATGGACATGCAACACTCAAAATACCTTTTAATTTTATGCATGGGTGTATAATCCACGTTGCTCTCCCATAATTATTCCTAGGTGTTACAAACAGAATGACAAACTTAGTATACCCTTGAGATTACATCTGAAGTACAAAAATGCCAGAATTTTGTTACTGTCATGACGAAACGAATACAAACATAGCAAACTAATACATTTCGCCAAGTGGCTTTGGTTTTTACTTGATATGCCGTTTTCTAGAAAATTGTCATGAAGTGCTCCATCTGTCTATGGTATAAAATAATTAAGAATTGGTTAGTCAAATAAGCAAAACACGAAATTGTGCTTTTTTCCAACTATACTTCCCCAATAGCTCATCGAAAGTTTGAAAAGTATAAAATACACTTAAATTTCATTGAAAGTTGAACCAGAAACTACTGGTCCTACATAATTCACTTAATTAGTCACCCAGCCATGCTAAAATGTAACAATCTCAAGTATCGCTTTCGTAAACCGTATACAACAAGTTTTAAAAATTACCAAAACTATTCACTTGTAAAATGTAGAGAGGTAAAAATAATCCGATTACGGATTAAAACTTTTCTAAATAAAGAGGAAATACTGCGGTCTCAAAAGCTTGTTGACTTAAAAATATTTCATGTTGAATTTATTTAATATTTTGTAATATTTATTATATTTGAAGTATTAACATGATTCCTCTTTCGCTGCAACCAATCCATGTATTTCGACACGGTAGCAAATCCTCTTTTTCCATTTGGTCCCAGATTTATCTGTTTTCACCAATTCTCTGTAGCTGCTCTTTATCGGATAAATTCACATTATTCATGTTGTGTCATTGGGCACTTATTAAATTTACTCACGCGCATATCCAAATACTCACGAAAGTTCTAATTTATCTCTTCATGAAATAAAAAGTTTAGTGCGTTGGCTCGGTTGCACCCGAATTGTTCTGTAAAAATAACAATAGTATTTGGATTACTCTTTGGTAACAGTTAATTTTCACTTATAAGCTTATCAAATACCTAGAGCGAAAAGAAAGATTCCATACAAATTTGATTGAAAGAAGTTTGCAGTAAAAAAATTCTCTCTCTCTATGAAAAGTTGACATTTGGTAAAAAAAATCGTATTGTGTCAGCAACCAATTCATCACAGGCTCTCTGACACTCACATAGTAGCATTTATATCTTACTTATATGTTCTGTAAATAGGATGATCCTTCTAACTACTAATCTGAATATCTGAAAAGAATTACATAAAGGTTTGTGTATGAAACGATATCACAGTTAATCCTTCATCCTGAAATATAGTTATAAAACCCCCGAAGCTTTATTGCTGGGTTGGTTTGATTGGTCTTATGTTCTATTTTAGATCCAACGGTATACTTAGTGGACTTCATGGCGAAAAAGGGCTATTTTTTTATATTATTAAGCCAAGCTCAGAAGATAGCCTATGATGCAGCTCGGCAGGAAGGAAAAATGGAAGGGAATTAGGGAGAATGATGAGAGTGTAGGAGGTGTAGATGTATGTCACTCTAAAACCTTCGCAGATTGTATGACGGAGGAAAGACAGAAGTTGCTAAACTCTTCCACATTCGCAAAGTTCGGGATAAAAAGCATCACAGAATTTTATAGTATGGCCGAAAGTGATTTGTAGGATAAAGGGATGTGCGAGGTTTGCAGCGCGAGTATTGCGTGCAGGAATTATTCTACAAGGGATCAAATTAGATATTTCATCAGAACATTGACCATGCATGTAGCGATAAGGGAGGGAAAGGCACCCAACATTGCGGCGGTGCTCTAGCGCAGCCCATATATGGGAATTATACCCCATTCTAAGTCTGTTGTATGACTTGTAGAGAAGCACGAGGTTCGATGGGCTGAAAAGTATTTCTTACACTTTTTCAGAAATTCAAGACATTTCGATGCTTCTTTGGCAACAGAGAAGATGCGATCTGTTCAGCTTAACTTTCTGGAAATATTAATGCCAAAAATGCATAAAGAAGGTGTATCGTAAGTCAGTGCTCCATCAAATGAAACGGAATTGGAAAAGTTATGAACTTTTTTACATCTATTGAATTCAAAGCGATTCGTTTTGCTCCGAATGAACAAATTGGTAAGATCGTTATTCAAGGATAGAATCATGCAAACTCGTTTGACAGATGTGATTCCCATTGGAAGAGTGTCAAAGATTTAAGCTAAATCAAGGGTACTGTATTCAGCGAAGTAATGGTTTCAGGAGACAAACAGACTTTAACCAAAATTAGTGCCATATTTGACAATAGGAATTAGACAGGATGGCTCAGTCCATGTCGGTGGTCCTAAAGGACGATATCAGAACACACATTGATCAAGTACACCTTCTAAAGATTTGATTTTTATATTTCATTTTATTTATTCTCCGAGAACCCTGTAAATGCACACATACATAGTTCATAAATAAAAGCAATTTTAAATCAACCTATAAATTTGCATACACAATTGCTTTATTCTCTCTTCTTTTACAGATAGTTGATGGCAATGCAAAAACCGACGTTTCGAATCGCTGAGACCCTATCATAGTCTATGGGGAAACAGAAAAACTACAAACTTTCATTATTGAAACGAATTATGTCAAAGTAATGTTCTATACTGACAACTTCAAGGATCAGGTAAGTTCTTCACATGTTGAGCATCACCAAATAATGCCATTTAACCAAAATTAAATGTAATTATATTTTCGGACATCAAACGACGCTTTGCCTTACAAATTTCGTTTACATAACATTCGAGCTGATGGTTTTGTGTGTTGCAACTATTATCTCTGCACCATGGACAGTTGAGAGCGCATTATGATAAAAGAAAAATGTATGACTTTTCCATTATCTTTAAGCATGGTGAATGAATCCTGTAGAACACTCTTGTGTTCGAGTCAAAACGAAATTTTAGTTCCTTATTGCTAGTCATTACATAGTCAACGTTGGGGGAAAATATAGCGTAAATTTACAAAATAAATTATAAAAATGGAGATTACTCTTTTAGATTTTTTACCGGGGCAAACTTTAATTTGTTCAAGAATGCATTTTTTTGGATTCTCCGGTATATAGCAACAACTAAAAAATTTTACTTTTGGTGACAAGTTTCAAGTCTTGGTTTTGACTCATCAACAAGTCCCAAATAGCGAAATTGAGGGACTTGAAAAACAAATGAAAAAATGGATCAAAGAAAAGAAATGAAAAAATGAAAAAAATTGAGAAAAATAAAAAAAAATAAATTTTATTAAAAATTTTTTAAGAAATTTAAAAACCAGATTCATTCAAAACGAATCGAACCTGTGTACGCCCGCAATGGGCGTTTTAAATTTTTTTTCTATAGTTCTCAATATTTTTTTTTTTAATTTTTTCATTTCTTTTCTTTGTTCTATTTTTTCATTTGTTTTTCAAGTCACTCAATTTCGCTATTTGAGTCCTGTTGACGAGTCAAAACCAAGACTTCAAACTTGTCACCAATAATAAAATAGTTTGTGTGATTAAATAACAAATTAAAAACATTTTTTAGTTTTTGCTATATACCGAAGAATCCAAAAAAATTCCTTCTTGAACAAATGAAAATAAATTATATAAAAACTAAGCTTTATGGATTGAGATTTATAGTGTTCATCATAGATATATTAGAGGGAAGGCCAAAAGTACATGATTTAAAATTTCTTGTTATTACCTCAAATGGTAGTAATTATTAATTGAGACACAAATACTCGGTTGTGGTTATGTAAAATGATTTATTCTTCATGTACTTATATAAATTTTAAATGTTTGAGAATATAAATAAATAGCCTGGAAATTTTTTTTTAGATATAGATATATGAATTGCAGCTTCCCAAGGTTTATGATTATGATTATATGGTTATTTTTCCTGCACAATCTTCTATTAAGCGGATTGTTTGGTCCCCAACTGGAATTTTTTTTAAACATATGAAACGAAGAAGACACACAAAGAATCAGTTTTTAATAAAAAAACAAAAAAAAACAAAACAGGTAAGCGCTTATCTAATCATAATTAATATGTCACTGCAATCGACGCCTACAGCTGAAAATAAACCAAAAATTCATCAGTAATTAATAAATGAAAACAAAATATCATAAACTTGCCATTCTGCAACTAATCCCACATGCCTCCGTATTTTTAAACATATGACTGCACATCAGCTGTTTGTGACACAAAACCAAAGAATCGAACAAGCGTTGTCAGGGTAACACACAATGAACAGAACACGCCTCTGTGTGTATAAAAGGCCGGCGACTTTCATTATAAATCACCATTCTTGGTTTAGACTTTGATCTGAACAAATCCTCCAATTTCAGAGTCTAGTCTGGGATTTTCCTATCTAAAGCTCCGAAGTTTAATTCTGTTCATCCATAATACAGGAGTTTAATTCTGCTTTCCTCCAAAATACAGAAGTTTAACTCTGTTTCTAACCAAAAATACAGAAGTATAATTCTGTTTATACCACCAAAATCTGGAGAAAGTTAATTCTGCCTCCCAGCTAAGTTGCAGAAGTACATATAATCCTGCTTCCTGTTTAATTTAATGGAAGTTTAATTTTATACCAAGCTCCACAGAAGCCTAATTCTGGCCCCTCAGATTTTGCACGAATTCGAATCTGCTTTCCCATTCCATTGACGAAAGTTCAACTTTGTATTCTTTTCTTTTTACAGACAACTACAGCAGAAAAATGAATTTTATGGTTTCATTGAAATTATCGAATTGCATAAAATTATACGTTGAATAATTTAATAATTTAATTTTTGAATGGCTTATTTTGAAGTAAGACCTGAATTCACTGTGATATTAGTTTTAAGTAATTCAGATTAAATTATTACACTGACTAATAATTGTAATATATATTTTAACTCAAGCTAAGGTATCTTTTAATAAAGGCATATATAGTAATTAGAAACTACATTTTGGCTCCTAGACTAAGAGTTTCGATTGCTAGAACTAAATAATGGTGCACCGGTTATACTAGTAGCTAAAGCAGATATTAAAAGTTTAAAAGCCATGGCAGGACATAAATATCTACAAAAATGTAGGAATGTCGAACTTTTATCCAACATTCGGAGGCAAATTAATGTAGTGATAAAATAACCACTTCATGAGTCCAATCCGAAGCTAAAACTGAATACATAAAGTAAAAATTGTATCTAAGGCCCAAAAGAGAGTACACATACTTGTCTTGTTTGAAAAAGTTGCCAAAAATCCATTACATACATATATTAGCCGCTTTAAGCGGATGATGTGATAAGAAAACTTTGGCAAATCAGGAGAATTTTCACGATGCGACGTGGAGCTGGCTACATAGCCAATAAAGAGGAAAATAAGGCAATGCCTCTCAGAACTAATCCAAGAACATCTAGGTAATCACAGATAGAATAAAGTCCAGTGAAATAGAAGAAAAACGGGAGGAAAAGAAAAAAACAACAAGATAAACTTCGAGAGAATCTATACATATGTAGGTACCTACCGCCAGAAAATTATCTCAGTCTTGTAATGGTTTTATTATCACCTCGAGAGCTATAGATAGCTCCCTTGAGATGTAAAGCTATGAATAATGTGCAATCGATATAGTCTATAAACATAAGTTTGAATTTTTGTGCAGAATCCTATTCCCCATATAAAACATTAAGGGAAAAACACAACTTGGATTAGCGTAAATTAGGCGAGCAAGTTTTGCTAGATTTAAATTTGTGTGAACAATATTACTCTGCAAATTTCGTGTGGAATTTTAAAGTAATTTCTAGTTAAATAATTAGTGTACTTGAAAAGTTATACGATCGCACATCTGGACATAATCTAAGAAAATCGCGTTATTTATAAGCAATCCATGATTTTTTTACTATTAAAATGATCAACTGATTACTAAATAATTCATGTGCCATTGAACTTAGCGAAACTTGTTTGGAAATATTTACACGAACTGAGACAACTGAGTACAACCGGAGATAAGATAACAACAACAAAAAACTCAAGTTATTTTCAAGAAAATCTATCTTTTATCTTTTTTTTTAACAATTTGAAGGAAATGAGGAATAGCATGATTTGTTTCTGGGATCATTCCATATCAAATAAGTAATATGTGTGTTATGACCATCACCAATTTTATTGAAATTTTACATACTTGGAGGGTTTTCGAAAACACAAATACCAATTAAAATTTTTCCCTATTCATTTTCAACATTTCGCAAAAATTCTGACTTAGACTTCTTTAAAAATTCACATACAGTTTTCCATTCATGCTAGGACAATAAAATATGCCTCATTTGAAAGATAGGGATTCAAGTTATATAAGAAAAATTGCATCTTAAAAATATATGGAAAAGCATATCAAGAATAAGGATTTTATCCTTCATCCTTGAATATCCCGGAAGACGTACTTTTGATTTTATTTATTTGTATACCATATTTCCATTAAAACATATTAAAATTTTAATTTGGCATCTCAACGGGATCAAGTAGTAAAAAATCAAGAAATCTTCACAAAACTATATTTTAAACTACCTACAAATAAAGAAAATTGTTTCTGTACAGGGCGATCCATATGTGGTCTTGCACCTGAAGTCGATGGATAGGTTATACTTCGACAAGCAAAAAAATCCGAACGGTTTTCGAAATAAGGGGATTTAAAGATATTTGAGTATGTTTTTATAAATCACCCTGTAAATTCTGAACTTTACACCTTATGGTGATAATTTAAACTTTGCTAGATAATCGTTAGGCTGTTCCTATAGTCTCTATTTTTTTCCCTTGTCCTCTGCCTGAAGTTATGGCTCAACAAAGATAAATTTCGAAACTTTTTTCTTTATAACTACTGTTTTTATCAAAAAACACGTCATCAACATATAGTTTTCATATTTGATTTAAAAAGCCCGAAACATTCCTTTAAATTGACCTCTCAGACTCTGTACCCAAAATGTAAGCCATTTTTCGTTTTTTGGACTTTTTCGCATGCATATCGAGTGAAAAAGTTTGATGCAAGAAAGTGGACAATATCTTTTGGGAATGAGCTTTTTAAGTCATTTTCGCTGGATATTCTTAGGCAAAAGTGCAAAAAACGCAGAAAGTATTACACTTTGTGTACACAGTGTCATAGGTTATTTTAAAGGGAAGCTTTTGGGCAGGCTTGTAAATTAGCGGACTCATTTGTCATATCAACTCATCGCTTAACTCAGGACTTGAGACCGTTCCATCACTGAGTCCGCTCTACAGTTGAGCGGTGGTTAATCGCTCGAAACTTTGAGCAGTCTCAATCTTGAGCGGACTCAAATCTTGAGTGGACTCAGTGTTTGAGCGGACTCATCATATAAGTTGAGCTGACTCAAATCACATTTTAAATAACATAAGGAGAATGGGATTTAATTGAAATTGAATTTGAAACTGATGTGTCAATCAAATAAGAAAAGTTCACAGTCATTCATTATATTATATTAATGTAGAGTTTGCTAATTTTCATAGACAACATTTCTTCTTCCTCTCAATATAATGTACAACTGTACTTATGCAATAATGTGCAAAGATTGTATGGTATTTTCCCATACTTGAAAGTGATATTATTGAATTTGTGGCAATTCTACTTACAATATGTGAAATATACAGGGAAAGTAATATGCACATGAGGAAACTCAGTTTTGTGAATTGTATTTAAATTTTACAGCCGAAAATAAGTGTTAACTTAAGACTTGAAAAGTTCTTGTATTATTGTCATTGTCTGATTTTTATACCCTAGATAAAATCTATAGGGTCTGTCTACTGAGTTTGTCATTCCGTTTGACTCATTTGACGCATAGAAAAAAATTCCTGTAGAGCAGCAAAATGGATTGAATATCCACTCATAATTGGTTGAGAAATTTATTATTTTCAAGCAAGCTCCGCCATTGTGGGATTTAGATTGTGAAGATGACCAAAATTCAATGGAGGGTCAGAAATTGTTCTTGGAGTATAACTTTTCCACAGACAAAACCTCGAGCGTATTTGAAAACATACGTTTTTCTGTGATAAAAAGTCTTTTTTATGGAATATAACACAGCACTGGCTAGTAGTGCTTCGGTAGAAAGATTATTTAGCATGGGAAAACTAACGTTAAATACTAATAGATGTCGTCTAACTGACGAAAATTTTGAAATGCATGTGATGCTACATATTAATAGAAAAAATATAAAGTAAGACGGTGATTCTATGGAAAAATGTAAGTAGAATTTCCTTGAATTGAATTATATTATTTTTAAGTATGGTATTTTCCTTACAGACTTTAAAAGTCGTTGAATTTGTATATTATATTGAGCGAAAGCTAAATTAACATAACATAATGAATGACTTTTCTATTTCTATTAAATCATATTCTTATGTTATTTAAAATGTGATTTGAGTCCACTCAACTCAAATGATGAGTCCGCTCTGTTATATTGTTGCGGCCGATCTCTCGTGCTTCCTTGAAGAAGAGATCGGAGAGGGAGTTAGGATATTAATTATGGTGATTAATTGTACTCGATACTGATTTTAGTGAGAAATAAAATTAACTTTATTGAAACTGTACTTGGTTCTAACACAATTTTTTTGAGGTTTTACACAATTTTTTGATTTCAACACAATTTTTGGTTTTTTACACAATTTTAGGATTTTAACCTAATTTTTACAATTTCTACACAATTTTTGAATATTTACACTATTTTTTGATTGCAACACAATTCTTTTAATTGAGGTAAAATTAGTTTTCGAAATCGTACATGAGAAAGAAAATATTTAGTTTTACGTGCATTACGATTTGCACAACCAAAAAAAATGTAATTAGATATTATCTATGGACTGCATGTAGGTAGGTATGCATGCCGTGAGAGTCGAATATTTGTGTGATAATAAAATGCAATTTATGCATAATTGCATTTTATTATACTGTGGGACTGGATTTTTATAAATGCGATTTAAATTTAAATTGAATAATTTTTGTTTTTCAGCGTCACCATATAATCATCAATGTATTGCATAGGGCAATATATTGGTGATTTTTCTTTATGATTGTGATTCGGGGCATAGGTCCTCAGTCACAACAGCTCAAGACTTGAGTTAGCTCAAGTCCACTCAAGCCATGAGTCCGCTCAACCAGTGAGTCCGCTCAAATTTCGAGCGATGAACCACCGCTCAACTGTTGAGTGGACTAACTGCTTGAGCTGAACGATGGGTTGAATCAAAATTAGAGTCCTTTACATCCCTGCTTGGCTTTTTAAATCCAATATGATAACTTGGTATTGATAACGTGCTTTTGATAAAAAAAGTAGCTAAAAATAACAGAGTTACGATTCCAAAATTTCAAATTTATTGAGCCATAACTTCACAACGGAAAGGTAGAGGGGATAAATTTCATTAAATTAGATAGGTCCAACGATTATAAATTCGACAAATTTTAAATCCTTATCATAGGATGTAAACTTCAGAAGTCACAGGGCGACCTAACATACCCAAATATCTTAAAATCCCGTTATATCGGAAACCGTTAAGATATCCCCCATTCATCCAATTTTTTCTTGCCTTAGTTTAACCTATCCATAGACTTCAGGTGCAAGACCACATTTGGGACACCCTCTATAGAAACTTTATTTGTAGGTAGTTTTAAATGTAGTTTTGTGAAGCTTTCTTGATTTTTAACGCCTTAATCTCGTTGAGAACCCACGTTAAAAACTTTAATTTGTTTTAGTGGATAATATATGGTCAAAAAAATAAATAAAATCAAAAGTGCTTTTATCAGAATATCCAAGCATAAAGGATAAAATCCATATTTTTGATGTCTTTTTCGGCATATATTTTTAAGATGCTATTTTTCTTAGATAGCTTGAAGTCCTATCTTTCAAATGAGCCATATTGCATTGTCCCAGCATGAATGGAAAAATGTCAAATTTTAAAGAAGACCAGCGAAATACGCATTGTATAGGGAAATTTTTAATTTGTGTTTGTGTTTTCGAAATTGGTGATGTTGATGTCTCACTTTCTGTGATTTTTAGTCGGTTTGCCATGGAATGACCCTCTGTGCGCAACTGAAATGTAAAACAAGCTGAAGATTATAAGGGAAAGATGTATAGTGTCGTCTCGAGTTAGATTAGTATTATTTGGGCGTTGATTGTATTTAGAATGTCTAGTGATTAGAATCGGAAGTTTAGTTTGTGCGATGTGATTGGAATATGTGAGAGGGTAGACCCCTCGCTCACGAGTCGGTACCGTAGCGACATTTTACCGGTATGACATGTATCCCGTCGATGTCGTACCTCATGGAGTTCTCTGATGTTCATATATGCTATGGACTAAATCAGCAGATATTTTGTTGATGTCACGACAAAATTCTACAGTCAACTCGGTAAATGCCGCTTATCGGCTGACGACATGATGGAACGCTGCATATCGAAAACTTATTGCATCTCAACCGTGCGGCGACAGTGGATCGGTATGCTACACGTTTAGCGAGTTGAAGGTGTACTGATATCGCACCGACCCGTGAGCGAGGGTCCTTATAGTGAACCCCAGTTACCCTTTGGGGCTCAAGACAAACACGACACCCAATCGCAATTTTTCACGGGGTAAATTAAATTACTGACCAGCACACGTAACAATTTATACCGACAATTATGTGGGGTTCGGGTTGGATTAACATAAATTCAATTTCAAATCATATTTGAATAAAGGTGCCTCAAGTATTTCATAACAACCTTCTACTGCAGCGTATTACTTGTTTATGCATGGTGTTTATATTGGCCTTTTTTTTACTAACCAGACTTGGCTAACTATACAAATATATAATGCGATTTTTCTTCGTATATCATTTTCTTTTGTACCGTTTTCATGACTTGAGAAAAGTCCAATAAAACCAAACAAATTGTCGCCAATAAATTTCGATCTAAAATTTTCGTTTTGCAGACATATTTCGCTTTTGACTCAGCAGAACAATAACAATTGCAGTATATATGCGGTATGGACAGCATCCAAAACTCTACCCTAACCGAAGACGGGAGGTTATCCAAGGGTATGTATGAATCAAAGTGCACATAAAGTGCTAAAGTTTTGATAAGTACACGAATATATTCACCATAGTTAGTTCTGTAAACTTCTATAAGAATTTAGAATTATGACAATGAGCATAACCTCCAAAAAATTTTGATTTCAGGTCATACTGTGAATGGCAATTTCGAGAATGTCGTCTGCAAACTTACTATGTACAATCCCAGTTTATCCGGGACTATATTCACGTGCCTTAAACTGACGATATAAACTTCACACTAGGCAGCCATACATCAAACTTTATCTCCAGAATTAACAGTTTGCAGTTGGTGGTCAACGGTAAGTCCATGTCTGATAATACGTTATAACTCCTTGGAGAGATGTGTAAAATCCTAATCTCAATGCAAACCGTATGGGATAGTTTTGTGCTCCTGTCCAAAGGATAAATCAAATTTTAAGAACTTTTAGCACGGTCCAAAAAGTTTTTCGGACTTTTACAGTGCAAAAAGTAAACAGGACAGCAGTTTCATCCTTCGCTAATTTATTACAACCAACCGGGGAGCTTTATATAGGATTTTTTTTTATTGATCAGGTTTACTGCTCTTGCCGAAACGTTTCGAAACTTTATCTGCTTAACACCCATTTTATGAAATTTTTCGTATATATTTAACCCGATTCTGCTAAGAGGACTGAAAATGACCGTTCGATGAAAATTCATGAGTTCTGATGAGTAGTTTGGGTAATACAGATGGATATACATACATTCTTAGGGTAGGAATAGGGTTGCTTGCAGATATTTTTGTTGTGGTCATTTATTCCATTAACAAAAGTTTTGAATTGAGGGCTTCTTTCGGGATACATACATACATAAATAAATATATAGTTTTTCATTTTTTTTATTTTTTTTTGCACATACACACATACATCAAAAATAACTGGTTGATAGGAATATATGAATGTGTGCCGACGCAAGCACCCTTTAATTGAAAATAAATTTTATATGTTTGACCGCTGTATTGAGCTGAACATTAGGGACGCTTCCGAATTCGTCTTTCTACTTTGTGCTGTTCTTCGGAAGTATTAGTAAGTAGGCACGAAAATGGAAAGAATGTTAGTTTTTTAAGTCAGATACGATTAACTTTTTGTGAAGGAAACACATTAGCTAAGTCTAGTCATTTATATAGTATTTAATATTTATAACAATTGATCTAATTAAAAAAAAAAAAAAAAAAAAAAAAGAAACAGGAAAGAGGAGCCTCTCAATTTAAAAAACAATCTAATAAATCTTTTGGATTATAACTAGCGTTTTGACATTGGTTTTCTATTAGCGCTAATATTATAATTTGACACTCTGTCCCAGCTACCTCCAACTCATAGAGATTCTACGATAAGACATGTCAGTCAACCTCCTGTTCAGAGGTCTGAGGGAACATCGTTGGCCTCATCTATAAGAAATTAGGCCGAGCTGAGTCCCGGAAGGTTACTGCAGACCACTCACGTCATATAATTATTCTTAAATAATTGTCCTTCACCACCATATCTAGCTTCCGAAGAATAGAAAGGAAGACTTGTCAATCTGTCGTAATCCTAAAGGCTAACAAGATGTTGCAAACTTTATCTAGCACCTTTGAATACACGAACGGGACTTACTTATAAAAAAACCTAGAAGACTACTACCACTTTTGGTCAACCTATCGTAGGATCCTTGTCATTTAAGAAGACATTGTATTGGTGTTACTAGCAAGCTGAGCTAGAATACGTGCCTTCAATAACGATGTCTGGTGTTGTCAGTTCGCACATATATGCTTTTACGCCTCGCCTTAATGTGATTTATAGCTAGTAGTTATAAGACCTATCCGAAGTGGTAGGCCTTAAGCCTTGTTTTCATTCATAAGTTATATACAACGTTCAACTCTTAATTTGTTCATAATACTAATTCATGTTCCATTTGTAATATCGAACTATAACAATAGCTTATACCGGAGACAGACTTGCAATTTCAATATTGCAATATTCTCTAAAACTCTAGTCTGTCTCTACATACTGAAAAACAGTATGTAGTACATTGGAACTTTATATTGAAATTGCGAAACAAGTACGCGGTAGACAAGTTTACTGCCATATAACCCTAGCTATAAACCATAATCATTTAATCCATGAACCTTTTAGAACCGAATTTTATACCTCAATGTTGGCTGCAATTTTTTCTGACATTTAATATTTGACACTTGTCAAGTTGAAGTGTTTATTTCGTTTTTGTTTTCCATATAGACAAGTAATTTCAAAATATTTGCTGGCATTCTGCACGTGCGCGGGAGTTTCTTAAGTCAAATATAAAATTAACTGACAAGCCAACTGATAAAACTAATTATTTTCTCAGAATCGTAAAACGCAAGTTTGTCTCTGAAGTTTTATATTGCAATTGATATAATTGCAAAATCAATATTTCGGTAATGAAATTGCAAGTCTGTCTTCGGTATTACACAAATAAACGCATTTAGGTAATACTATCTTATAAATTTAACGCAATTTAGAAGAAATTACACTTTGTATCTTGCATTTATTGCTCCTTCTGTCAATATTTGTACAAAAATAAAGTTGTATACTCTAATTCAACCAAAGCTTTAATAAAAGATAATTTTATAGTAAGACGTATCTTCGAAAATTCTATTGTAGAATTCGAGCTTTTGACATATGTAAAAAAGATAGAGAAGCTCTTATTTATTTTAAGTGTTGTATTATAGAAGTATTATTAGCAGGACACAAAATTAGAAGAAAATTATAAAAAAAAACGAAAACGCACAAGTCCTGCAATTAATAAATTAGTGTCTGTAGGCCGATCTCGCCTGCGACCTTATAAACCGAAATAGTTTTGGGTTAAGAGACTACTTCCGTTTTTTTTTTTTTAAAGAAATAAGGGATGAAAATAATAAGTTTTTGAATTACACTCGATTGGCTAGATTACAGTTTGAAAGATTATTTTTAATGGTACGTAACAGCATATCGAAATCAAGTTTCCGAAAAACACTGCCCGCAGAGCTGAGGCTTTTGTTGACTTTAAGGTACTTTTTATATTGCTAAAGGAAAATATCTTTTAATACAAACATATTTGATATTTATTCCTAGGTATCTTGCAAGTGGAAACAGCAATAGCAGCCTTAGTTACACTTTCCGTATTGGTAAATCTATAATTTGCAATATTGTTCAAGAGACTACCGAAGTAATGTGGCTTTCTTTAAAAAACGAATATCTCTCCATCTATTTGCATCCATTTTTCTCTGGAAGCAAATAGATCATTACTTTAGTTCGTAATGGAATTTACCAAATTGCTGTGGCGATGGAATACACATCACAGTCAAATGTCGGGCAAAAAGTGAATCATTATTTTTCAACTATAAAAACAACTTTAGTACTATTCTATTAGCTCATTGCGATGCACGGTATAATTTTGTCTACGTAGATTTTGATGCCTACGACATTGCATCCGATGGTAACCGTGAAACTTTCATATTACTTATATTAAAATTTTGTAAGATAAATTGTTGACTTAGGTTGTGTGCTTTACAGAAATACTTTGGGCATGTCATTGAAAAATGGAGTTTCCCGCAAACAAAATCTTGCCCAAAATGAACACTTCATTTGCTTATTATATTATTGCAAATGAAGCATTTCCTTTAACCCTAGAATACTAAACATCTGCAAAAGAACAGTAATACTGAAAATATGTCAATTTGACTCCCTTTAATTCGAAACATGTTTACAGTAATATAAATAATAATACTCTTCCTTCTATTAATTAAAATTAATATTGCATAGAAAACACTAAATTATACAAAAGTTTCGTATTTCTGGGATGAAGTTTTAATAGTAGGTAGGATCACCACATATTTTCTTAGAGCACTTTGAACAGACCGTTCCTGTATTTTGCTGGATTTTCGAAAGGCAGTAGATATAATCAATAAAGTACTCTGATGTTGTTTTTGTGATGATCCTGGATCCTGTGGAAATAATCCACTAGCTTTCTCAATCATTTATCGCGATAAATACACTAAATAAGAAAATTTAATACCAGCACAAAAGTAACACTATTGCTAAACATACGTCATTTTGACACCTATAACTTACTCGTTATATAACATACAAGTAACTAAGAGCTTCAATATTCCATCTTCAGTCGCAGCAGACTCATTAATGAAGGTACTGAGAAGTTGCGGCTACTTCGATATATAGATAATGAAGTAGCGGAAATATTATTTGGCGAAGAATCATTTTGACTCACGTTTATCATTCTAGAGTTGATCTTCCTAATCGTCAGATAATCATGATTATCAAGAGGCTGGCGCAAAATAAGAATCGACTAACCTGGAGTTAACTCCCAATTTTGTCAGCAGCCAACAATTCATAGTCCAGTAAGAGCTTATTTTAACCTAAGTACATCGCAAAATTTGGAGTAAATTCTTCGCTAGTCGATTCTATATCTGTTATTTATTTATTTGTGATATTAATACTTTCAACTATGCTTTTCGAAGCTCGCAAATAGTTTCAAGAATCTTTGCCTTATCTTCGCCGAACTCAATCATAACACTCGCTACATAATCACTGGTTTCTTTATATTTTAGATTTGTGTTTTGTTAAGGTTCCAATGATCTTGCAATCTCAACAACCTTGGAAATATTTTTATTACTATCTAACTCAACTTCCACGGAATTGCTAGAAGGTGTCTCATAAGTTGGTGAATGAAATCCTCATTCAGCAGGTTGTAGGCGAATGAGGATTCGGCATTGGTTTCCGACGGCATTTGGCGCGTTTAAAAGATCAAGAATGTCCTACAATAGGAAAAATTTACAATTTTCTCAGCAATATATACAAAACTATCTTTCTTTTTTTATAGAAATGAATCAACAAACAGCATTTCTTCATAGTGCTCCCATTTGGAAGTAATTCTACTTTTACAACTTTTCTCTAATTTCTTTTTTTCCTGCACATATTTTTCCCGTAACTGTTTCCATTTTGATTGAAGCCCTACAAGAACAAATAAATAAATTACCGACTTTGCTTATCGGGCGCGGTTATGTCTTCGCCCTTAATCTGTACTGAAAGTGTAACGGCTAAAATCTATAATATAATTTCGTCATATTCGAAGAGATTGATATCTAATTTCGTTGCATCTTGGGTACCAGGGGTATCTTAAACATCACTAATCAGAACCATTTTAAATCAGACCCGGGTTAAACGATTAATATAAAAAATGAATTTCTTTCTTTCTGTTTTTTAACGACCCAAAGAAAAAGCAAACAAATTTTGCTTTTGCAAGGTGAAGCAATTAATTACGGAAATTAAGCTCGACACAGCCAATAGAATAAAAAGCGAGCACTAAACGGTTTTTTTTTTTAAGAAAAACAAGAAATGCAATTAGAGCATTTCTGATCACAAACAAATTGATGATCCATTTAGTGCATAGCACTTGATTTTCCCTCGTATCGCTTATTTGGAGAATCAAGATATGTGATCGAGGCCTCCCCATTGTGAAATAAGTAGATGGAAGAAAGACCTTCCTCCGGAGCTCATCGAGCCATTTAATTGTGTCTGCTTTCGGTTTTATCGACAGAGTTTAAGTGAAATTGTATTAAAAGTGAATAGATCATTTCTTTGAAATAAATACGGGGCATCAGCGCGTGCTTACAAGTGCAGAAATATAGAAATAGACTATACAAGAAGTTTATTTTCCTTTTTTTTTTAAATTTGTTTTGTGGGTGTAACCCTTTAGTTACCATAGCAACAAACACCACAAATAAGATGTTATGTTGAACTGTCACTTCAACTATATTTGGACCCGTTCTCAACTCAATCTTTCAACCCTGCGAGCTCAAAAACACGAGTCGAAAACTCAACTCAATCTCGACTCAATCTTTCAACTCTGCATGTAAACATGATATTTACACCGATGTTTTTTACTGTGTAGGGTACATGTAAATAGAGATTCAACCATATGTTAGAAAGTGAGAAAAATCACCACCGTCGGCATGAAAAAATATAATGCATACACACGAAATGCATCTCCTTTAGTTTCATATTCATAAGTTAAACTAAAATACAGAGTTAACATGCAATTAATTAGATCTACTATCACGGAAAGAGATTTCGTTAAGTAGCAACGGAGAATCAACATTAATATTTAAAGGTTGATGCACAAAAGTCACATCGACAGCTATGCGAGATTTTTCAAACGAGTGCAAATTCGAAGGCTTCAAGCGGTCCTCAGAGGATGGAAGAATCAAGGAATTATTCAAGGTGCCTAAGAGCGAAGCGTAGGAATTTCCACTGAAC